>JAKLMF010000762.1:0-10148 GCA_022813555.1 Botryosphaeria agaves | reverse complement strand
GGTAAGCACACTATGCATCTCGGCAACAATGTGCTACAAATGTTAACAAGTCACAGTATGAGGACCTCATGCGTAGGATGTCGGACAAGTTTGCCTCGGTTGTGGATGAGTGAACGGTACTATGTGCATATCTGTACAGGCATCGCGACGCATTCGGGCTGAGTGGTGGAGACTGCCTTGTCTGTGTCTCCTTTGTTGCGAACGTCGTTGCGTTTTGTGGGAGGCAGCCAGAGATGATGGAAGACAGACTGAAGGATGATGTTTTAGAGTTAAGCGGAGTTGCAGTTTGTGACGGACTATGAGGCCCTGGTACTAGCGGATGCATACGCACTTTAACCCTACATTGCTCTCTTCGTGATGGTGGGACAGGGGCCGGCTGCCCTTCTCGTGTGCGTACGCGTCTAATGGCCTGCGCCACAGACAAGCCACGTCGTTCGCCTGACGGGGATGACGGCCTTTGAGAACAACATTCAGTTGCGCCTGACAGATACGACTGCCTCAACCCCAACTCAACCCCCACTGCATTCTTCCCTCCTCCACTGACTTCAATACCTCTCCACACTCCTACGTATCGAAATCAGCTTGAAATAGATCTGCCCAGAACCCGCCAGCTATGGCGCAAGTGAATCCAGCAGCGTAAGGGGACATTATTGAACCAGTCGCGCTTTCATGGCTGACATTGCCGGCGCAGAATAAATGTTAATGACCCGGGGCTTATCACTCTTGTCAACAAGTTACAAGATGTGTTTACAACCGTTGGTGTATGTGTCTCTATCGTCAATAAACAGCGGTCAACCCCATGGCAATAACGCTGATATCGGATAACAGGTCCAAAACCCAATAGACCTCCCCCAAATCGCCGTCGTCGGGTCACAGTCGAGCGGCAAAAGCTCAGTATTAGAGAACATCGTGGGAAGAGACTTGTACGATATATCTAGACTGCGACAAAGCAATCCCATACGACCGAGTCGCATACTGATCGAAGCGCGTACAGCCTCCCTCGTGGCACCGGTATAGTCACACGAAGACCACTCATCCTCCAACTGATCAACCGAGCACCCCAACCGAAGGCCGAGATCAACGGTGTCAGTGAGCCTGTGCCATCAACAACAGACAAAGAAGCGAACGTGGATGAATGGGGCGAGTTCCTGCATATCCCAGGGCAGAAGTTCCACGACTTCAACAAGATAAGAGAAGAGATTGTGCGAGAGACGGAGGCGAAGACGGGGCGGAATGCGGGCATCTCGCCAGCACCGATCAACCTGCGGATATACTCTCCTAATGTCTTGACGCTCACGCTGGTCGACCTCCCGGGGCTGACGAAGGTGCCTGTGGGGGACCAACCAAGGGATATTGAGCGGCAAATCAGAGACATGGTGCTCAAACAAATCAGCAAACCGAACGCTATAATATTGGCCGTCACTGCCGCGAACACCGACTTGGCAAACTCAGATGGTCTGAAGTTGGCGCGAGAGGTGGATCCGGAGGGTCAGCGGACAATAGGAGTCTTGACAAAAGTTGATCTGATGGATGAGGGTACGGATGTCGTGGATATCCTGGCTGGTCGGATCATTCCTCTACGACTTGGATACGTACCAGTAGTCAATCGGGGACAGCGAGACATCGAAAACAGGAAGCCCATCTCGTACGCGTTAGAGCACGAAAGGCAGTTCTTCGAAAACCACAAGGCGTACCGGAACAAGGCTGCTTACTGCGGAACTCCATATCTCGCGCGGAAACTCAACTTGGTAAGCCCCGCAGGCAGTAGTTGAGAGCATAGCGTACTAATCACATTATAGATCCTTATGATGCACATCAAACAAACTTTACCCGACATCAAAGCGCGCATAGCATCGTCCTTACAGAAATACCAAGCAGAGCTAGCCCAGCTAGGCGACACCCTTCTCGGCAACAGCTCAAACGTCGTCCTCAACATGATCACAGAGTTCTCCAACGAGTACCGGACACTGCTAGAAGGCAACAGCACGGAATTATCAAGCATCGAGCTCTCCGGAGGTGCCCGCATCAGCTTCGTTTACCACGAACTGTACTCCAACGGTGTGAAAGCGATCGACCCCTTCGACCAAGTCAAAGACATCGATATCCGCACCATCCTGTACAACTCCTCCGGCTCCTCTCCAGCACTGTTCGTGGGCACGGCGGCCTTCGAGCTGATCACAAAGCAGCAGATCAAGCGGCTGGAAGACCCCAGCTTGAAGTGCGTGTCGCTAGTGTACGACGAGCTGGTCCGGATACTGGGGCAGTTGCTGGCCAAGCCGACGTTCAGGCGGTATCCGGCGCTGAAGGAGAAGTTCCATCAGGTGGTTGTGACGTTTTTCAAGAGGGCGATGGATCCGACGAACAAGCTTGTTAGGGATTTGGTGGCGATGGAGGCGTGCTATGTTAATACGGGGCATCCGGACTTTATTAACGGGTCGAGGGTGAGTCTACAACTGCGGTGGTTTGGCTGCGAAAGTACAGAGCATACTAACACGAACTCTCCCAGGCCATGGCAATCGTCCACGAGCGACACAACGCTGCGAAACCCGTGCAAGTCGATCCCAAGACCGGCAAGCCCTTACCGCCAGCTGTGCCCCCGCGGTCGGCGAGTCCATCGCTGGACCTCACTGACGGCGGAGGTGGCTTCTTCGGCAGCTTCTTCGCGTCCAAGAACAAGAAGAAGATGGCTGCAATGGAGCCGCCTCCATCGACACTCAAGGCGTCGGGCACGCTGTCGGAGAAGGAGCAGCAGGAGGTCGAGGTTATTAGTAAGGAACTCTCCTGACAGTGTGCAGATATAGTAGGTTGTTCGGATGCTGACTTCGGTGGCAGAGCTACTCATCCAATCGTACTTTGGTATTGTTCGGCGAACGATGATTGATATGGTGCCGAAAGCCATTATGCTGAACCTTGTCTCGTAAGTGAAAACATCTATCCGAAGCTGGCAGCGTATGAAGCGGAGCTAACGTTTGAACCAGACACACGAAGGACGAGATGCAGCGCGAGTTGCTTGAGAATATGTATCGCGCCAATGAGCTGGACGACTTACTCAAGGAGAGCGAGTACACGGTGCGCCGGCGGAAAGAGTGCCAGCAGATGGTGGAGTCGTTGAAGAAGGCGAGCGAGATTGTGAACGAGGTGCAATGAGCATCGAGCATGAGCTGTGGATATGAAATATGGAGCGTGATCGTTGTTTTGTCGGTTGTCGAGATGGATTTGGCGGATGGCACTTCAAGACCGATAGAATTGTGGTCGTATGCATTGGCGTTTGTTCGATCCGTTCAAGGATCGTTGGGGTAGTATGGCGAGGAGACTGAGAAGACAGGCAGCATGGATCAGTCAAGCACAATCTATATGAGATCCTCAATTAGTAGTAAAAGATACATGAGCGGCTTAGATACTCGTCATGCGACTCAGACAGGAATACAATCATCGTCATCTTGCGTGACACCCATGGATGCGGCTCAACGGCAGCGGCCCGCACCCGCAGCCCGCAGTTGACATCACGACGCACCTCGAACCAGTCTTTCTAACCTCCTTCCCCTTCTCAATCGAAGGGCAACAATGATCCGCCGTGCCACTCCCCGTTTATTATACGCCATCCGCTCAAGACCTCGGATCTCCCGCCCCAACCGCCCCCGTCAACTCTCCACCAAACCCGACGAGTCCGCCGCGCGAACGCAATCCCGTTTCGACCGCGTCTCAGCACGACGTACGCGTGCAAATCTCCGCCTCCCTGCATCAGCCTGATATTCTTGAATTGCTTCTAACAGCTGCCATCCTCTCAGTCCCCCGCTTCCTCCAGAAATACACCACACCCCTACGCACGGCTCCCGTAACGCACATCGCCTCCTTCCTACTATTACACGAGCTTACAGCCATCGTCCCGCTCGTTGGGTTAGCTGCGACGTTCCACTACGCGAATTGGCTGCCACCATACATCTCCGAGGGCGCGTGGGTGAAGCAGGGGGTCGAGAAGTTCGGCCGGTATTTCAGGCGTAAGGGGTGGTTGGGGGAGGAGGGGAGTTTGAGGGGACGGGGGTGGGGTGTGGGTGAGGGGGGTGTGAGGGTCGTCGTTGAGTATGTCCCGCGAGTCTGTGGAGACGCGAGGTTGAGGGCTATGGGAGTGAGACTGACATGGGCTGCCTTAGGGTGGGGACGGCGTGGGCGATCACCAAGGCGCTGCTGCCGCTGAGGCTGGTGCTTAGTGTGTGGGCGACGCCGTGGTTTGCGAGGACGGCGGTCATCCCGGTCATGAACAGTGTCAAGAGAGTGTTTCGACGTGGTGGGAAGAGTACTGCTACGACTGCTTCCGCGGCGGCAGGGACAGGCGCGGTTAGCGGTGGTGCTGTGCCTAAAGAGCTGAAGTCGACGACCAGCAAAAGTACTGGACCGCCTTCATGAGCTAGAGCAAATTTCGTGGACACCCGTTCAGCTTAGCTGGTCGAACCCGCAATCTCTGTGGCTCGCGTCCTGTTGGTCCTGTTGGTCCTGTCGGCCGTGTCACCCAACTCTCCTCTCGCATTCTCTCCAGGGCCGGTACGCTTCCGTTGGGGTTGACTTCTCGGCCGGACTGGGATGCTGACCTTCGGTTCCATTAGAGCCTTGAGCTCTGCGTTCTCGTTTTGCAAATTGAGTATCGCTTGCTCAACGCCAGCCAACCGCTGGAAAAGCGTTGCCCTCTCCTTCCAGTCATCTTCTTTTGGATCGCCCCCCTCTGCCTGGCCCCCCTAGTCGCTCTCCTCCTCTGCTCGAGGTGTGTTTGCGACTTCTACTTTGGCTGTGAGGAGTGCAAGCGATGAGGCATGATGTGGTCTTAAAGAATAGAATGAGATAGGGGCAGTTGTTCGGGATGTGAGTGACCAGGAGTCTCGCGCACCAATCGAGAATGCTTAGAAGTCGTTGGTGCAAACCGCAGATCAACTTGGCAGGTGATAGGGAATGAGAATGCAGATGTCTAATGAGAATAGTTCAACGCGACATAGTTCTACTCACCTTCTTTGCAGTGGTATCTGTGCCACAAGCAGGCTTGGTCAAGGTCTTCGCGGTCATTTTTAGGCATGTAGAGATACGCTCCATTCCAGCATCTCCAGCCTGCGTGCAATCTTGGCCGCGTCTCCATAAGGTACTTGAGAGGTGTCTTGGCGTCTTAGTTTGACCATCTTGCGGGAAATGTTCACAATCCCTATGGGACTACCAGTCATGCAGGTGACGGTTGACGGCCAGGCTGCTATCTAGCAGGGCATTTATCACGCTGGATTTCTTTTCATATCCCTACGGGTCGAGTAAGAAGAAATCTCAAAGTCGGAGCACACAACCCTTCGGAAAACACGAGACTGTGACCCGTTTTGGGAAGATGTCTAAAAACTAGACCAAGTTGCTTCCGTCACTGATCACTAACAGGTCTCACTCTCAGTATTCGTTCTCACTTTGAGCGACATCGCTTCTCCCCGAGTTCTTCGCCAGATGAACGTCTTCAGCCCCCGAAATGTCTGCATTGCCTAAGCCAACATGAAGCCAAGACTGGCACAAGGAGACTATGAGGAGTTGGCCAAAAGCATGTCAAACGTCTCAAGAGCTCCTAGAACTTATCTCTTTTTCCTTTCTATCCTCTTCTCCCCCGTACCTTTTCAAGTATCGCGCCCATCATGCCGGTACAGCCTCAGTTACTGCTACCAATCGGCGAGCGGCGCTTCGAACAGATATTCGAGGGAGATCCGCAACGATTTATGCCCTTCGTTGGAGGCTACATCGCAGAGTTCTTTGGGGAAACCGCTTCTCGCCAATGTGCTTCAAGCCTATAGTGCCAGTGATCTTCTTCGTATCCTCTCCGCTTATCGCTTCCTTCCCGGCTCAATACAACATGTTCAAATCCAACCTCAGCTCGATGCTGGAGAGATGGGGACGGGCGACTTCCCTATCAGTATCAGGGGAAATACGCGACCAGGACATCGCATCTGAATATTCAACTTCTGCCAGAGCTGCCTGGAGCTTTGAGGGATAACTTTAACATGGACTACACCACAAACGCGGCTCTAGTCTGTTGTTACAGTTTTTGGAGTTTTATGAAGTTTGAGGGGTAGGGGCTCGGCCGCTTTCACCAGAATCTCTCGTATGTACGGGTTCTTACTGATGCGGATTGTCAACTCTGCGCGATGATCAGACTAGTCATCTTCTCACCTTGATGACAATCTTCATAAACGCAATGTGAGGATCACCGTTGATGTCCATTAACAGGTTTCAGCATCAGCGGTCAGCGCGCTGATCATTCGTCGCAGGAGCTACGCCTCCGTGTAGGTCGTCAAAGAAGACTTCACCTGTCAGGGACACTGTACCCTTCGGCGAAGTCAAGCCAGTTGTAGTCATCCTTGCCAATGGGTTTCTAATACTCAAACAACTTTCTAGCGTGTCTTGATAATCTGACGCGCAGCCTTCACAGCGTTCTGTTTTCCGAGTCTTCCCACCATCGCAGTCATTGCACTCATCATCCCTTTTGACAGTTCGTCGCTGCCGTTCACTGAACTCATCCAGAGTCCCCACGTCTTCTCTCTCGTCAACGGCCGCCAGTGGGTTTTGACAATTGGCTGCCCATTTAGCGCACTCGACCTTTTTGCTACTGATCTCCCTCGGTGGATCACGTAGTCGAATCTGAGTACCCATTGTGTAGAGAGCCTTCTTCTCATGTTATCCACGACTCGGTCTTAGATGCCCTCACCGCCATCCTCCGTTATCTGCCATCTCTCGTACTGCTTCTTAAGCGTGTCGATATCTTCCTTGCACTTGCGGGCCTACGCGACCTTATCTTTCCGTCCTTAGAGCTTAGCTCGGCGCTACTATAGCTTCTCAAGTATTACCTTCAACCACTCCTCGATTCATTAATCCCATGTTAATTAGATAGATTAGTCTTCTACGTCGCACGTACATAGCAAATAGATGCTCAACATATAGGAAGCGGCGCTGGAGTAGTACGCTGACTTAGAGCAGCGGTGTTGGCCTTGCCAACCAGGTCGCTCTTGGAGCGCTTTGATGCAACCGCCTTGCGTTTTGGTGGAAGCTGTGGCCCTGTGAAGGCTGCTTGGAAATCTAATGTCACGGTTGTTCGTCCATGAAGCTGAAATGAACCAACGTCCACAGGCCGCGGAGATGAGGTAGAGAAATGATGAGGTTGCTTGAAGGCTCACATCCAAGTACTCCTCACTAGTAGGGAAATATAGCTGGTTGTGGCTGCCTGGAAAGAAGAAGTAACAGCTGAGCTTCGACAGGTCTGAAATAAAATACTGTCATATCAGCTGAGCCTCTCAGAGGTCGTGCGAGTGAGATAGACCTGAATGCGCTCGCTGGAAATTGGCGATCGTCTCATTGATGTCGCGGCGGAGCTCCGGGTCCCGCAGGCGTGGAGAGACATATCATTCTGACTCTGCTGGGTCCTGTTAATTGAAGAGTGTCCAAGGGGCGTGTCCAGAAATCGAATGCTTTGTTCAATTGACCGCCCTCCTTTATATTGCGTTGTATCGTATCCTAACCAGGTGTGGGACAAGCTTCCAAGGCATCGTTGTCTGCTCCTGCAAGCGGTAGCGCAGGATGGGTTAAGTATATTACGTTACGTTGTATTATGTTCTAACTACGTGAAGGACGAACTCGCCCTATATGCACACTTTCCGAGCGCCGCCATCAGATCACTCATCCAGCAGCGCCCCCAGTATCAAGCTCTGAATGACCGTCTCATCCCCCACAACCTTAACCCTCTTCTTCCCACCCATCTCCACATCTCCACCACCCGTCCTCCTCCTCTTCCTCCCCCCCGCACTCCCAGCTCCAAACAACACCCTCTCCGCCTCCCTCTCCCCTCCATCAACATTCACCCAATCCCACCCCTCCCCCTCCCCAACCACCCTCCTCGCCCCCTCCAAATCCCTCACCCTCTCCACCCGTCTGGCCCCAAGCGCATGTATCAAAAATCCATAGACCCTCCTCCTCTCCTCCGCCCGCCCCTTCCCCACAACAAGCACCACCCTCTTCCCCTCCAACAACTTCCCTCTCCCGCCTACCACCTCCGCAAACCTCGCCGTGGCGGCGTCATACGGCGCCAGCACGCGCGAGCGCACGGCACCGCCCAGGAACGCGGATTCGCCGGCGGGGAGCAGGTAGGCGGTGAAGTCGAGGAGGCGGGAGTGGGCGACGCAGTCGCGGATCCAGCGTGGATGTAGGCAGGGAAGGCCGAGGGCGAGGGCTTGCATGTATTTGGCGCGGCGGGAGTGGCGGTCGGCGATTAGGGCGGTGAAGCCGAGGGATTGGGCGGCGGGGGTGAGGCGGAAGGGGGGTGGGATGTCGGGGTTGTTGTTGGTGGTGCTGGTGCTGGTGCTGGTGCTGGTGCTGGTGCTGGTTGTTGTGGGGTTGCGGGGAGATCTGGAGGGGCTGGTGAGGGTGCTGTCGGGGGAGGTGATTTGGAAGAGGGAGTCAAAACCGGAGTCCAGGAGGCGGCCGCCGTTGTCGAGGATTAGCTTTATGATTTGGTCTTTTTCGTCCTCGTTGTTTGAGAAGGTTACGGCGAAGGCCATGTTGGAGAACACCGTTGATTCTTGGCGGGAGGTCGTGGTCGAGGAGTCGCGGATGAGAGAAGCAGTGGTGGTGAGATGTCGGGATTTCGAGGTGGGCGTGACGGGAGCGGATGGGTAGTCGGATGGGGTCTGAAGTCGTGCGTTCAAAGCTGCTGGTTTGGAAGGATGTGTATAGGCACGGTCCTTGAATCGGCTCCACATAGAACTGGTAAGGTATATGCTGGTAGCTGGTACTTCCACTTTGTCTTGAGCTGCGTCCTGTTTCGCGGCTGGCAGACTGTCACGCCGCTTCACTGTGAGCAACACTGTATGATAACCATATTGATCGGTCAAAGGAAAGTCATCTTGAGCGGCGCCGTTGCCCTTGTTGGTGGTAACCGGAGTGACTGCCAGCTTGTCCTTGAAGCTGCAGATCTCATAAGTCTTCATCCGCATATGATTGAGGTCGACTTTGACCAGGTCGCCGACGCGTAGGTCAAGTCGCCGAACATGCTGAGGCTCCAGGTTGTCCACCGTGCCGTCGTCAAATCTAACCTTGAAGCGCAAGCCATCCGCATGGGCCAATCCCAGGCATGTGGCTGGGTAATAGGCCATGCTGCCGCCTTTGAAAAGAGCCATGACTCTGTTGGGCACAATGACACTTGTGTCGTCAATTGAAGGCACAGTTGAGTTACTCTTGGCCCTTGCTGTGGGGGACCTGGATTTCTTCACTGCCGCTTGTGCTGCGTCAGGCGCCTGAGCGTCATTTTGCGTCACCTTTTCGAGGCTAGGCGGGACTGTGTCTGTACTGTCCGATTCTGCTTGAGGCGGCCTAGCAACATCATACACTTTGGGAGTGACCTGGTTTGCTTGAGTTGTCGCAGAAACTGCTGTGTGATCACCGGTTACCAATGCTCGAATGGCCTTATGAGTCGGTCGCATGAGCTTGCCTTCCTTGAGGGGCGTCGGCTTGCTGGCGATAGCTGCCTGTCTGGCGTGTATAGCAGCCAACGCTCCTCGCTCCTCCCGTCTCTTCGCGGAAGGTGGTGTCGGAGACGGTGGTTCAGCGGCCTCGATCACTGGTTCTCGGATCGCCCTGCCTTTGTACACCTTTCTGCGCTTCCTCGATGGTTGTACTGGCGATGATCCTGACATCACGGCCGCAAAGTCGTTGTCTGCTTCCGTCATCAGATTTATGTCTATGTCAATATCGCCGACAGGGTCCTGGATTGACGGTGAGCTTGCGATGTCCGTGAGAGATCGAAGGCGCGCATGTTTTGGAGTGCTCAACGTCGATCCGGGAGCTTGGCTCCATTGTCGCTTCTGAGGAGACACAGAGAAATGCGAACGTGCAGTCTCGAAATCACCGGTGTTGGCACCACGAACTGATTTAGATCCTTTGTCCTCAGCAGCATCATTTCCATCCGACATTGTAGAAGCAGCCTTGGAATAGGCGGAGGGTCTCAGATCAGATGAAGCAGGCGCTTCGACTGGATCCGTTTCGGGTATGGTGGACTGGCCTGTTTCATGACGGCTCTTGAGCGGACGGAGTTTCGATATGCCTTCTGTTGTGTTATTTGACGTTGGTTGTCCGAAGGCGGTAACGACAGG
>JAKLMF010000761.1:0-10189 GCA_022813555.1 Botryosphaeria agaves | reverse complement strand
GTGTCGTACCTTGGCCTTCCTCCTTGAAGGTCAACTCGCGCTTCTCGTTTTCGTTCTCGTTCTTGCCCCTACGTCGGTTTTTACCTCCCTGTAAGTAGAAACAGTCAGTCGTTGGGAGACAAACGCAGTGGAAACGTGTATATGGACAGTCGGCGAATGCGGTGAGGGGTGGCTAAGTGGGATGCGGTACCTTTCCCTTGTTCTTAGGCATTTTGGCTTGTTCTTCTTCGGTTGGTCAAGCGGGTGGTTGTGTGTTCTTTCTCTCGTACCGGCGGCCGGTAAAGTCGTGTATGGGAGGCGATTTGAAGCGTTCGTGACTATGTGGTTGAGTTGCGGTGATGGGTGTGGGGTGAATTTGAAACAAGACAGCCTGTCATCGTTGCGCTTGACCCAAACCGGCATAGCTGTCAGACAATATCATCGTTCTGAGCTTCACAAATCTTGTCACCATCCACGCGACGCTTCCAGCGAGCATCTGTTTCCATATCGATGTACGATAGTTGCTAAGGATGGGCGCCCGTGCCACTCATTACTTTTCCTTCGATCAGTCACTCCCTACCGTCGCCAGCAAGCAATGCGCCAGACTCTCCGCGCCCTAGCCGTTGCACGTCGTGCAGTTATCCCACAAGTCGCGCAACCTTCTGTCAGAGAGCGTATGATCAAGGGGCCCACTACCCTCGTCGCCAACTACTGTCCCCAATACAAGGCAGGTCCAACGGGGGCGATTATCCTCGACAATCAATTCCACCCTCTTTACTTCCTCACCAAGCGGAAATACCAACTACGGGAGCGTACAGGGCTCTGGTGGCACGGCCTAGCGGGCTTGACTGTCTCCTCGAGGCGCGTTGTAAGGAACTGGTGCGCTAGAAGACTAAGGAATGCATTCAAAGACGCGTTGAAATTGAGGGGCTTTGACGAACATGGGAGAGTGAGAATTGAACCTGGAAGTACAGACGAACCACCTGCGATCGGGGGATATCTCCGTCTGCAGGGTACATGGAGGACCCCGACTGCGGACAACGACATGCTCCGTAACGATTGCCTCAAAGTCCTGGACGAGATTATCAAGTCATGCAACTATTCGCCCGCAGTTGGCAATAGGAGAAGCAACCACCTTGCAACACGCTCACGGCTCGGATTGAAAGGAACGTAATTCCAATCGCGCAGAAGAAAAATGTATCACTGGCTATGCAGTATTCACTATTCCACTCACCTCTTTCTCCAATCTCCTGGAGATCGACAATAAAACGTATTCAAGAGAACATGCTGATGTTCGCAGTAGCGGCTTGTAAACTAAAATGTAATCACCAATAGCGACTGCATGTTCAGATGCATTAGATACCCTGTACAATACGCAGAAAATTTCTAGAACCAAAAAATTCTACGTCTCTTATTATTGCATCCACCAAAAGAACAAGATATGAATAAGACGTGTCCGCAGCCTTCGAAACTCACTCCGCCTTCTCTACTCTCCCAGTCACTATCCTCTGCTGCAAGGTCAGCCTGCAGTCCGCACTAGTACCAAACCCTTCGCGGACATGAGCCTCAGACGCCCTGAGAACCACCCGGCCTTCCACTACCCGGAATTTCTTAAAGAGCGTGAATGCTTGATCCGCTGCCTGTCGGTCCACTCTACCCGCTTCCACGACCAAAACGAGTGACTTCAGGTGAGATCCGTCGTCCAACTTCTGGAGGATAGCCTCGATCTCAGCACGGATGGACGCTGCGTCGCGATCGTTGAAAGAAACAAACAGCTCCAGACGCTGCACATTCCTCAAGAGCCCAGACCCGGGAGAGGACAACCACGTCATGCCGTTGCACCCTAAGTGCGTCGCCATGATGAACACGAACCGGTTGTACAGCACGGCGAGTGCCTCCTTCGAGATTGTCTTGCATGTGCGGAGGACAGCCGTGCGATTGGCGAGGGGTGGGAAGGGGGTCGGTTGGGGCTGGACTTGTGCGCTGCCGGTTGGTAGGAACGTGATGTCGATCGCGGTGGGCGGGAGGTGAGCGAAGAGGAAATGGTAGATTGAGATGCGTAGCTCGGGAGAAAGGAGGAGGAGAGGGCAGGCCTGCTGCGGCGAGGACATGCTGATAGTCAAGAAGGTGGTGGAGGTTTGAGGATGATGGCGCCGGCGCCGGAGGAGGAGGAGAGCGATAATGTATGTATACATCATGGTGGGTTGGATAGAGGCAGAAGACGATGAGTGGGAAGGAGGGGTGGGTAGTGGAGGTGGTATTTTATAGACATTGGTGCTGAGGCTAGTTTGCTATTGTGCTATTCATGAGGTCACAATACATCGAGTCTTGAATCTATGAGCAGCTTTTGATTGTACTCTATCAATCGAATAACTCTATTGAGCAGTTGCATTGACAATTAGTCTGCCCCAAAATCGATGTGATGCTATTGTCGGCTGATGCTGAAATACAGTCACAAGCTGGAAGTGCATTCGTCGGTCACTTCACTCAAGCATGCCCCATACAGTCAATCATGCTTTCTCCCACTACAACATCCATCGCCCTTCCAAGTACACCTTCGAGAATCTTGACTGTCTATCCAGAACCCCCACAAGCGTCGCATTTCCTTCCGACGTGAACAGTATTGTACTTGCGTTCCGTGCACCTCCCCTCGTAGCTTTCAGGGCAGTATAGGACCATCCGGTCCAGGAGATGGCCGCAGCTGTAGTACCAAAATATTGTCGAGCACATCGTAGCTTGTTAGGAGGAGTGAGTAGAGGTCAAGAGCAGAGATGCTGAAGAAGCAAAGGTGAAACAGAGGGGAATGAGAGTCAAGTTGTCTTTGAAATCCTCTATCCTTCCTGTCTGAGGGGCGAAAGCTGCGAATATAAATGCTGGAGATCGTGGCTGTACAAACTCAGCTACGAACTACTGCTGACGTGGAGCTTAACCAGCGTGGCTCCTACACTTTAGCTGGCCCATGACCTGAAGCAAACAAACCAACCTGGCGATACACATCACGACCGAAACACCACCAGACCAGAGCCTTAACCACGCATGATACTCATGTCTATCCATAGGCTTAATCGTCAACAACATTCCGGTTAAAGAATCTGTAAATCTGTCTCCCCGCCTCTCTGCCCACCAACTTACTAATCTCCTCTTCCTCCATATTCGCCAGCTCATTCATACTCTCCACTTCCAAAGTCAACCTCCCCAAGTTCTTCTCCGTAACCCCCGGCACCGCCCTCAGCATGTCTTGCGGCACCATGCTAAACGTCCTCCCACCTCCCATCTCCGCATCCTCCCCTTGCTCCAACCCAATCTGCACAGCCTTGATCGGATCCGGCTCCTCCTGCTGCTTCTTCAGCTCCTCAAAGATCTCCGCCGTCTGATACGGCGAGCTGCTCCAAATGATCCTGAGCCTCGGAAACGCCAAGGTGAGCATGGCGATCTTGCCCTGGAGATCCGGCGCCTGCGCCAGCGCGCTCGCGCCCGTAGCCGCAGCGCTGAGGTCGGCGAAGGGCTCGAGTGTGAAGCTCTTGTTGGCGTCAAACTCGATCAGCAGCATCGGGTGCTTGTAGTGCTGCAGCATCGTCTCCGTCTGATTGTACAACCTTCCATTAGCGAACGAAGCTATCAGATCTTTCACCGATTTGCGCTCGACGCAGATGGTGGGGGTGAGCACGTAGTCGGCGACGGTCAGCATGCAGGGTACCACGACCATGTTGCGGCCGTGCAGGAGGGAGGGCAGGGAGGAGCGGAATTCACGGACGTCGACGACGACGCGGGGGGGCTGGGCGGTGGCGGCTAGGCGGCCGCCGCCGGCGATGCGCGTGTTCACGGTGCGGAGGAAGGATTCTTGGGGGTCGAGGTTCGTGGGGTTGGAGAGGGTTATGGCCATGTTCTAGAATATAAGATCAGATCGTATACGAGAATCAGAGTCGAAATGGGGCTGTTCGTGTACTTACCCCTCGTTCACGTATCAGCTTGGTGAAAGCGTCCTTCTCACGCCGAACTGCACTGAGATATCGCTGCTCCTCTACTGATCCACCGTAGTACATGAAGTAAACCCTGACGTTTCGGTCGGTGTGCGAGCTCCGATAAACTTCTATCCGCCGTATGAAGGCCGCATCCGGTTCGTACATGATCACGTATCGCGGTTTGACCTCCTCAAGCACATGCTCGTCCATGTCGCCATCGTAAGGGTGAACAAGGATGAGCTCACTCATATCGTAGAGCTCGAAGTAGTCTTCCATGTCGTCTAATGGGTCTGCCCCTATCTCACCTTTCTGCATCGCTTCTGCTTCCGTAGGTTGCAGCTCCTCGAGCAAGCTTGCAATATGCGCGTCTCTGTCTCCAGCAACTTGTATGCTACCATTGGCAGTTCTTGCTGGGCCTGTTGCTGCAGAGGAGCCCCCTCTCATCCGACGCCGTTTGTTAGGTGGAGCTTTGCCTCTGTTGGCCGGACCATTACGCTGGTCTGTCGTACCATTGATGGACTTCTGGTTCTCACTAAACAACGAAGCGCTGACCTTGGCAAAGTCTCGTTTCCAAGCGAAATAGTTTCGTAACTTTCGTCGCATCATAAAGGACGCAGATGGCTTGCGACCTACCTCGCCATCTTCGTGGGTTTCCTCTTCCGGACGTACGTACATCGTTTGGAGATACTCACGGAGCTGTCGGCATGTGCCCTGGTCGCTGCACATGATGAGGATGGTTCCGTTGGAGTCATCCTGAATAACGGGATTGAAGTACACATCTCGCTCGACCTCTTCAAGGATCTCTGCAAGTAGTCCCCACTTAGGCATCTCCTCCAGGACAGGATGGAGAGAGTCGGGCATAGCGCCACCAATCACTTCAGCGTCTTTGACTTTTCCAGTATAAACACGGCGCTTGGCGGTATCGAAGATGGTATGTGCAGCATCGAGGAATAGCCAAGGTGACTGCGTCTGACGTGTAGATCCTGGTGGAGGTGATGAAGCAGCAAGTACGGTGTCGAGATACCTGTTGAAGTTGACGGCGTCATACGCAAGGAGTGAACTGCTCACATTAGCATATCCAGTGTATTGTAAAAGACACTCCAGCTTACTGCAAGATGTTCCTTAGCTGGGTGAGGTCCCTAACGATCTGTCTCGTCCTAAAGCTCGTTCGGTGCCAGACAGGATCGAGTTGCCGACGCACAATCGTATCGAAACTCCTATGCAACGCACTATCAAGATTCCAATCGTCCATCTCAAGACCCGAGTTGGCTTTCTTGAGCTCGCTTATGCTGACCTCGACGCACTCCAGAACAGCATTTTGAATGGCCCTCATGCTCTCAGTCATTGGCACCTCAAGCTCTATGACTTCCGTCTTTTTGCGTCCCTCAAGAGATTTGGCGACTGTGACGTGGAACCTTGGGTATAGCGAAGGCTTCCTGAGGAAGAGGTTACGCATCATAGTCGCCAAAGGAGAGAACCCGGTGGTGAATGACTCTGGATTATCCGAAAATGCTTTCAAGAACCCAGACTTGTTCTTCTGCTTGTATATGCGTATGATGAAGGCCTCAAGAGAAGTCGCGAAAACTCTGTCTGCGTGCAAGATCACCATGCCAGTGACTGTAGCAGGGTCTAGCAAGCCCGATAGAAAGTCGACGATCAGAATCCTTGACGTGATGCTGAAGATGCCGCCTTGAGAATACATCTTCTCTCTTGTGCCCACACTCATCACGTCTGTATTAACCAGGCTCAACCCCCTGGCCTTTGGTGACATGCTGACGGCAGCCTGCTCCGCCAAAGCCTCGCCGATCCATCCATTCTCGCGGTCATCGGCTCCCACCAGGAGGATTAGATTATTTCCCGCCGCATCGTAGGAGTGGAGGAGGTTCGTCACAATGCGTAGTAGTCCGAGACCACGCGCGATGATGAGGAGCTCATCGTCTTCGCGCTATGAGATGTTAGACTTTCCGCTCATAGCAGTTCAAACAACACTCACTAGTTCCCTGAAGAGATCCTGCTGGTACTCAAGAGGAAGCGATAGCTTTACCGGCGCCTTGTCATCGCTGGGCATCTGGTTCTATTCCTGAGCGGGCTCTTGCAACAACAGACGCTGCGGTATGCCGCGGTTCGCGATGGATGACGTCGAAAACTCTCGACGCGAAGCGTGTCGCCCGTCTTTCCTCAACTACACTTCACCTTCAGTTCGTGCATGTCACTGCCGCCTACTCCACAAGTGTTCGCGTCGTGTTGGGCTATTCGGTTTCATTGTATTTCTGAAGACTTTCTTTAAAGTCTGACACAGAGTATGACTCTGTCGACTTCTTACAACGTATATCGGTGCAATGCCCTTACATACAGACCCGATACTAACGTTCCTCCCTTTCATGTATATCATGCTGTGAATGCTCTTGAAGATATTTTATACAGGTTTTGTAAGGCAAATCAGTTCTTTCCCTCAAGGTCTGCGAGTGCTCCGTCTATCAAGTACTGTACAGGAGGAGTACACCAACACAGTCCCACACAAGGTACATCATGTCATCTGGCCAACATCTAGTTGGGCCGTGGGATACAGAGGCTTTCTGTTGTAGATGTAGGGATGTCCTTTATCTCGTTCGGCTGAATAGTAGCAACAGCGGAAGACTGCCTCTCGACAACAGCTGGGAGACAATGTTAACGAAATTCTATCTGGTAGCGAAACGGCAGTACTTCTCGAAGTATTCCATATATAAATATTTCAAGTACTCTGAGTGTTGATGCGGTAGGTACCTACCTACCTTAATCGGGTTTGTAGAGATGTCGTCATCATGCAGCATGCGAGTAGTGGGGGTTGTGGTGGGATGTTTTCTGGCCCTCATTCAGCAACAGTAGCAACAGCTTCAATCCAATCCATATCCCAACCATTCAGTCTCCAAATACATACTACAATGCCTTCAGCACTGATCCTCATCGCCGATGGCACCGAAGAAATCGAGTTCGTCACGCCTTATGACGGTACGAACATTGTTCACCATCGACCTGCCTCAGACACAAAGCTAACATTCTCATGTCCAGTGCTCACACGCGCCGGCTTCAAAGTAAAGTCCGCTGGTGTAGATCTCAAGCATGACTACGCCGAGTAAGTCTGCTTTCCACCCTCCATCCCAGCCCACCTTCTGTCCTTCTCCGCCAACTTGCGTACTTACATCCTCTGCCACTAGCTGCTCCCGCCTCGTCAAAATCCAACCCGACTACCCCTCCATCCACCCCATCGCTACCGATACCTCCTCCTCCCACACCGATGCCGACATCCTGATCCTGCCCGGCGGCGCCGCCGGCGCCAAAACCTTCTCCTCGAACAGCGAGACCCTCGCGCTGATCCGCCGCTTCCGTGACGAGGGCAAGTGGGTTGGCGCGATCTGTGCGGGGACGACCGCGCTCGTGCAGAGCGCCGAGGAAGGGCGGAACCTGAGCGGCAAGACGGAGATGGAGAGTGGGCGGAGGGCGAGGGTGACGAGCCATCCGAGTGTGAAGGAGGAGGTTGTGAAGGCGGGGTGGGAGTATGCGGATGAGAAGGAGAGGGTTGTGGTGGATGGGAAGGTCATTACGAGTAGAGGGTGAGTTTTGATTGTTGTGATTTGAGGGCATGGTGGTGGCTGATTCTTCCTGTAGACCGGGCACGGCGATGCTGTTTGCGCTCACAATTGTTGAGCAGCTGGCGGGGAAGGAGAAGAAGGAGGAGGTTATGGGGCCGATGATATGTGCAGAGACTCTCTAGGAGCGAAGGGCTGGATGATTAATGCATGGAGCGGTCGGTTTGTCGATATTGCTTGTGGTCACCCACGCCACCATAGCATAAGGTGTTGATCAAAAATACGATGATAAGGTTCAGGTAATGCACTTCGCTACACCAGAAGAAACCCGCTGCATTGTCATTCCTCCAGATCCTTCGTGGCAGGGGCAGAGGTAAAATGAAGATCGACTTTAGGCATCATATACGAAAGGATTGGGCGAAGCATATCAGGACGAATCCCGTTCGAAGGGTTCTTGTCTGACATTCTACAACCCAACCACCTTCTTCAATCCTTTCACTCGTCTTCCTAAGTTCTCACCATACCCCAGCTCCACAACCCCTCTGCAGACGTTCCATGCCTTCGTCGCATTATCGATAGGATAGCACAGCGGTGGCGGTATTGCTGTCTTCAGGAGTGCCGGGAAACGATCGCGACAAACAGCTTTCGTGTTACAGAGCCCTCTGAGCCCTTCCTCACCTGCGAATCTACCATACCCACTGCCCCTGACCCCGCCAAAGGGAAGCTGTACGGCGTAGTAGACCGCAAAGTCGTTTACACTAACCATCCCAACCTTGACTTCGTCCACAATCCGGTTCACAGCTTGCATGTCGGAGCCAAAAATGGAACATCCAAGACCGTACTCAGTGCCGTTCGTCATGTCAATGACGTCCGAGACAGCCTCAGCACGCATCGTGAGGAAGATCGGCGCGAAAAGTTCCGTTTGCGCGATGCGCATGTCGGCAGTGACATCGACAAGCAGTGTTGGAGAGAAGTAATGCCCTTGCGGATGCTTCGGGTGCTGATATCTCTTCCCACCCACCAACAGTCTGGCACCGTGGGCCACGGCATCTTCAATCAAGCCTTCTAGTCTGTCAAAACCGTCGGAGGAGATGCAAGCGCCGACATCGACGTCCTCGTCATCAAGCGCAGATCCAACACGCAGATTGCGGATCAGTGGCGTCAGACGCGTGATCAAGAGATCGTATACGCGTGGCAGGCAGATGACGCGCTCGATGCCAATACAGTTCTGTCCTGACGACTGGAAAACACCGCGCATGAGGATGTTAGCAACCCTTTGCAGTTCCGAGGAAGTGTCCGCTACATCATCGAGCACTATGGCTGCGTCTTTCCCGCCGAGTTCGATACACAGAGGGGTGAGAGCTTTGGCGGCACTCGCAGCAACAGCATGTGCAACTGGCCGGCTGCCGATGAAAGTCAGGTGGGATATCCCGGGGTGGGAGGTTAGATGAGGAGCCACGTTCGGCCAGCAGACAACGGATTGGACGAGATGAGGAGAGTGACCGCATGCGGAGAGGGCATTTCGGGCGATCGAGATGAAATACGTGGAGGACCAGGCGGTTTGCTCGGACCCTTTGAGGATGATCGCGTTACCGGTGAAGAGGGCGGAGATGATAGGGCCGAGGAGATTGTGAAACTGTCGAGCGAGAAGTCAGAATTGAATGCAAACCAGAAGGCTTTCGACTTGTACTTACAGGGTAGCTACAGACGTGTTAGTAAGAAGCCTCAAAGCAGAGAGGGATGACTGCACGTACTTCCAACTCACGCAAGCTGCGACAACACCCAAGGGCTCCCACCTGACTTCATTGACTTTGTACATCATCAAGAAATTCGTCGGCCTCCTCTCCGGCCTGAGCGCCTTCTCTCCATGATCGATCGTCCACTTCAGCTTCTCCGCCGTGACCAAAATCTCGCCGAAACTGGAGTCAATCCTCGTCTTGCCGGAGTCCAGACAAGCGACCGTAGCGATGGCCTCCTGATTCTCCAATATGAACCTAGATCATCCCATTTCAATTACTGGCTGGCCCTACACGCTGCGCTTGGCTGAAGCACCAACTTCAGCATCGTCCTGAGCACCTTCCTCCGCTGCGCGAACGTTGTCTTCGCCCACTCGGTTTGGGCCGTTTGAGCACGGGAGATGGCGCGGTCGATGCCATCGGGGGTGGAGGGGTTGATGAGGCCGAGGGAGCGGCCGGTTGCTGGGCTGTAACATTGGATTGCGGAGGAGCCTGGAACCTGAGAGTGGAAATGCGTCAGCTTCATATTTTCGTAGTATACGGACCAATGTACCTTCAAAGATGGGTTCTGCAGGATATCGCCCTTCCATTCAGGACGGCATTGTTCTGGTACGGGGATATAATAGTCGATAGCCGCCTCCGGGTTGGGCTTCAAGTATATATAAAGTAGAAGGGTAGCAAGGGAGCACAGCGTGAAAGAGATATAGAACGGAATGTCATTACCACGAATGGTACCAAAGCCAACGACATCCATTTGTAGGCGGGACTCCTTGCTATGGATGCAGAGGTGTTGTGGGGAGGAACTTTGGGTGGTGAATGTTCACGGAGATTTCCGGGTCTTCATTCTGCACGATTTCCGCACCACGATCAATCGTGCCTAAGAACATAATCTATTGAAGGGTTGAACTATGAAGGCATGCCCGGACCGCTGCAACACAAAGCTGGA
>JAKLMF010000075.1:19485-34606 GCA_022813555.1 Botryosphaeria agaves | reverse complement strand
TGTTCCGGTATGCCGGGCCCGGTATCATGTACTTCAAACTCGAAGTTGAATGTTCTTCCTGGTGGCGGAGAAGGAGTTCTGTCGTTGGCAGAGAAACGCGTTTTAGGCTTTTCAAGTGCGTTGATCTCGTTCGCTGTGCTCATATATGCAGGCGTTGCAATAGACGCCTGGGAGCTGGAGCCAACTTTGGACCTGTTTAGGGACCTCTGGCCTGAAAATTGCCTTGTCATTGAGCCGTGACGGCTGCCTGTGCCATGACTTGACACTTCCTGAACCTCTCCTGTACATCGAACCGTGAGCACGACCGAACCTCCGGGTGGGGTGAACTTGAGACTGTTCGAGACCAGGTTTATAACAACCTGTAATATCCGCTGATAGTCTCCCCAAAGTATCATATCCTTGACTCGGCCTGTAGCCAGCGGTCCATAAGGATTCCGGGTAGTGAGTCCGTCGGTGAGATTGGGTTCCACGGGGCCCTCGAATATGACACGAAGGTCAATTTTGCCTTCTTTGCTTTGCTTGTCGAATATCGCAAGCACTTGAGAGCTTATGTCGCGCAGCCGGAATTCCTTCTCGTCTAGGGACAAAGACTGTCCGACTTGGTTCTTGCTGAATGTCAACAAGTCGGTCAACAGGTTGAGGAGTAGATCGCCGCTCTTATAGATGATACCGAGCGAGCGCTTGATCTTCGCCGGGTCATCTTCTGACATGCACACAGCAGTCATCCCCAAGATACCATTAAGTGGTGTTTTGAGCTCGTGAGAGATGTTTGCGATGAACAAGGTCTTGCTCTCGTTTGCGGCCTCTGCAGCCTTTTTGCTGAGCTCCAGCTCAGCAGTGCGTTGCTGCACCCTCTCTTCCAATCGCTCGTATTGCATCATCAACTCATCAGACATCTCATTGAAGGTCTGAGTGAGGTCGGTGAGTTCATCGTGGATGAAGTGCTTGCGATCTTTGACCTTGCTAGGTATGCGGAATGCACGCCTTCGGGCTTCCTCTTTGCGCTCTGCGCGAGTTTGGTGCGGCCCGTATCGCCATCGCGATATTTGGCCAAAGAATCCTTCCTTTCGTGCCATCTGGGCTGCGGCATCGCCGTCCTCGCCGCTGCCGTTTCCGTTGTTCGAAGAATGGAGGCTATCATCGTTGTCTATGATGCCAGGTGATGCGACCGTCCCGCGCGTGGCATCCCGTAGACGTCGGATCGGAGCGCTGGAGTAGTGTGCGATTGGGAATGCAAGTAAAAGCATCACCCCAGCGGTGCCGAATACACATGCGAGGAGGACATTTCGTAGACGATTTATGGGAGCCCAAACCTCATCATGGGACTGCTCCACTAGAACTAGCCAATCGCATATCTGGGTGTTGGGCATCGCAAATCCGACGGCCACGTTCTTACCCTCTTCGTTGTTGGTGGATATTAGGCTACCCGCGTTGTTGACACGGTTCTCGTCTCGCGTTAAGCCCTCTTTGACCGCAGGAAATTCGCTGTAATTGAAAGGGGCATTCGCCGTACCATACGCATGCATGGGATGCCTGTCGAAGCTATTGTTTGAAGGCACGACGAAATGCACCTGATCTCGTCAGTAGAGGCCCAATTCAGGGATTCATCAGCAACGGATACAGTAGCTTGAAATCAAGGAGTTAACTAGGGACACGATATTTGGATCATGTGAAGAGAGCTATGAACAACTGAACCAAGAGCTCTCCAGGACCCGAAAAGCATGGATGTTACTTGCGAGGATTTTTGGGTTATACGAGAGTCGCTCAACACTTACCTCAGCGTCCTCTGGCGGGTTGCCATTATCCGAATTGTATAAAACGCCGGGAGCAAATCGATTTGTAACGTTCGTAGGTCCTACAAGCAGCGCTACACCACTTTGATCCAAGCCTTCCTGCGCCGCCAGAACTTGTAGGATCAATCTGGCGTCCATTACGACCGACAACCAGCCCAAAATGTCAACCGACGAGGTGTTGTTGATTATAGGCATGGTCATGGAAGCCAAGGAGAATGTCTCATTGACCTGCCAAGGTCCGAGAAGAAGGGTGGAGCGTTCATCAAGCGTTTCGCCGCCGAAGAAGGCTCTCGCTTCGTCAAAGGTATCATTCAGTCGGACGGACCCGTATGTAAGAGTGGGATACAGATTCGGTGGAAACCCTAGGCCAGGATCGCCAAGATAGACCGGTGAGCCGTCAGCGTTTGTATAAGGTAATTCGATGTTACCCTTGACCTCCGAACCTGTCGCATTGAGAACCGGAAGACTGCCAGCAGGACCATTCGCATCTCTAGGAAAAACCTGTGCCTGGAGCATTAGCGCAATCTGTGGCCCACCCGCAACTGCAGCTTCAATGTCTGTTTGCGCAAGGCTCCAATTTTGGTCTGTATTGTTCCCAGTGTTATATCGTAGGAGCGCATTTTGTATGATCACACGAGTCGACGCTGATTGGACACTCGATTGCATAAGTAGAAGATTCGACGCAAGCTGTGCGGCTTTCAAGGAGGCGGTAAGATATAGCCGGGACGACCTGATAGCGCTTAGCACAGCGTAGTAGGCTCACATCGCTACGATGACTGACCTGATGTCCAACACGAAATTGTGGTTGGTTATCTGACGTTCGGTTAGTTTGTCGTCAATACATTCGATAACCAAGCTGATGATAGGCGTATGTTCTCACCCATGTCGCAATGGAGATGACAGCAAGGCCAACGAGCGAGGATATCAACACCAGGAAACCCAATTGCTCCCGAATGGGAATGCGCATCTTGGCCATGGGGTGCCACGGGTGCCTTGATAGATGTCAGGGCTTCCGTCAGGCCAGCGTGCGAGTCGCAATCGTCGATCCACTGAAAGAATAGCGTCCTACGTCCAGCTGAAGAGTGGATGTATAGGGAAAGATAATTGGCGACCTCTACATCGCGACGTGTGGTAAACGGCTAGCGGAGAAGCATTGTTCTCCCGTTCTCCTGTGCAATGCTCTTGATGGTGGTTTGCTAGGCGGAAAACTTGTGGAACAAGGAGTGCCGGCGGTTCAAAGAGTGTGGTACGCGGTTCTAGCTGAACAAGGGACGCGGGACGCAGCGGAGTGAAGGTCTGGAAAGTGGAGGATAGACGTGCAGACGGCTGTGAGGAAAGTCGTGACGAACGGCCGAGTATGGAATGGAGATGTTGTCAAGGACAGTAACGCGTACAGCAGCGAGGACAGTATTCAGAGGGTGCGGTGGTGGTACAGAGTTCAATGCCAATGGTTTGGGACGAGCGGGATAGAGAGCCAATCGTGCTTGTGTCGAAGGAGCTTAGGGGCAAGCGGCAGCTATGCCCTACTAGGCGCCCGCTAATCTCGAATCAGCGGCTAGCCAATCGGTCAGTGCGATTGCCGATACTTACACACACCCTCGGCATCAACTCTCAAGCCGAGAGTTTTTCTGCCTTCATCAGTCATCAATCCGCCCGCTTGAACGATGTGGGAAGACGCTTGGGAGCGGTCTCATCTATCTATAGGAGCCATCTCCGTCACTCCGCTGTTGTAGCTTACCCGATAACGCGCTGTGTCGCCGAGACGGAAGTGGCCGAACAATGCTGTGCTCCGTGCATTCAGCCCTGCAATATCAACAATCCCTCTCGATTGTCGTTACTTGAATGTCTTCTCGTCCTCTTCATGCTAAAGCACAATTGCGAAAGGATGTGTACCACGTAATTCATTGTAGGAAACACTGCTTCAGAGAAACGTATGACGGAAGCTGAACTGCTGCGCCGCAAGCTGAGCACTGCCACTGTGACTCACTGTCTTATGCTTTTCCACTTTTACAAGTTATTCTTTTGACTCCAAACGTTGCTGCCGACGTCTTGCTGCTTATATCTCCATCCCATCTTCTCCATTGAGCAACCCCTAAACCCAACCTCCCAGCCTCTCCTTTCCATCTGCTACGCCCACTTCCATCCTTCTCCTTCAGAAAGCACTTTCCAGCCAACAATACCCTCTTCTCCCCACCACACCCCTATCCCTCCACTCTCGAGCCCCCAAAATGCCCCCTCCCCCCCTCCACGCCGACCTCCGCTCCCCCTCCATCCCCGCCGCCCGCACCCGCACCCACCTCGAAAAGTACTACCACCACAAAGCCGTCAAACCCGGTCAGCTCGCCGCCCCCCACTACCGCTCAACCCTGGTGCACCCTTCCCCGTCCGAATGCTGGCAGCTCGGTGCCTTCGGCTCCGCACGACCGCACTTCCCAGCCGACCTCTCCACTGCGCCCATCGAGGTCTGGGGTAAAGCGCGCATGTACCGCGAGGCGCAGATGTGGCCTCGTCCGCCCAGGTACCGCAGGGCGAGGACCAAGAGGACGGATTGTTGGGGTGGGAGGGGGTATACGGAGGGGTGGGAGAGGGTGAGGGGGGTGAGGAGGGCGGTGGGGAGGGAGTTGAGGGATGAGGTGTGGTGGGGAGAGGGGCAGGGAGATGGGGTTGATGGGTGGGATGGTGAGGCGGATTTGGAGGATGGGAAGGGGGAGCGGGAGCGGGAGCGGGAATGGGTGAGGGCGGGTGGGCTTGGGGAGTTGGTTGATGGGGCTGTGGCGAGGTGGGAGGAGAGGTGGAAGAGGGAGACGGAGGAGGAGGGGTGGTGGGTTGTTGAGTGTGAGATGGTGGCGTCGTCTGGAGTTGTTTCGCTGGACGGTGATGAGCTAGACAGTGAGGATGGATTCGTGCTAATATAGGTGTAGTTCAAGAATTGGGTGTTCGGGCATGATGTGGTCTCTCTAAACATCTAGAGCCGATCGATGCACTCCTCTAATCTACTGTAACTTTCTCTACTGTGTCTATTAGATGTTGCGCTGCATGCCGCGTACTACCTTTCCAGCACGGAGCAGCCCTAGGTGCCGACCGTCCTCCGCCGTTCCCGACGCCTTGACTGCTCTCCATTGACCCAAGAACTCAACATTCCTCTTCACGACGGTCATGTGGTCCTTTTGCAGGTGCACGTGACTGCTGTCGTAAGGGGCGGCCACATTGCAGACAGGTGAACCCTACTTCACCGTATAGGGACGATGTGTGAGGTCCTAGAGGTTCCAATATACCTCATTCATCCTCCTCACTATCCTCGCCCTCACCGTCCTGCACCTCTTCCGGCGTCATGACCTTCTCGATAAGCTGCAGCGTCGCCCGCAACGGCAGCCCAACAACGTTGTCAAACGTGCCCTCAATCTTCTCCACAAGTATAGATCCAACACCCTGGATGCCGTATCCGCCCGCCTTGTCAGCACCCTCCCGCGTCCTGACGTACGCGTATATCAGATCATCCGTCACATTCGGATCAAACCACACGCTCGTCTCCTCAACATGCGTCTCCAGCGCATACCCCGGCATCACCGCCGTATCTAAGGGTGCCATACACGCGACCGCCGTGTAGACCTTATGGACTCCACTACTCCTCAGTCCCCTCAACATAGCGATATGCTCCTTCTCAGACCGTGGCTTCTCGAGGATCTGGCCCCAGTGGTCGACGACGATAGTATCAGCAGCAATAATCAGCGCCGGCTCGCCCAGAGTAACATTGTTGATCTCGCGCTGGTAGACGGCAAGCGCTTTGGCGGTGGCGGTCTGCAGCACGTACTCGAAGGGCGAGAGGGTGTGGGGCAGGTTTTCGGCGAAGCTGGACGGGATCGTTTCGAGGACTGTCAGGCCGATTTGGGCGAGCAGTTGCTTCCGGCGCGGCGACGCGGACGCCAGTATCACTCTCTTCCCCCGCACCATGTTCAGCGCGGGCAGGTCCAGTGGCAGCGGCGCTCGTGGGCCGGGCTGGCGTGGCGGCGCGGGCGCGGGCGCAGGCGCACCGGCGGTGACGGGGGCGGGTTGGGCGGTGGATTCGTAGGAGGGTGGGGGGTCTGAGGGGGGTGGGACGGATTGGATGTCCTGCTTAGAGTCCGACATGGTGAGAAATCAGTTGTTGTGAGTGCAAGGCACAGAGGGCAGGCCTCCAGACGACGACATGGACGGTGGAAGCGGTGGAAAAAGTGCCCGAATGCACGGACGGCAGCCATGCGGTCATGCCCCTCCATCCCACCTGCACGCCGCCAGCGCCGCATCCCCCGCCGATCAAACAGATGTAAATACTCGAGACCGTCGTCGTTTGACGGGCACGAGCTGGAGCAGATGGTCTCGGTAGATGCATTTTCGAGCCGTGTCTTCGCCAGCGGACCCAAGTCAGTATGGAGCAGCGGCCGTGTACGGATGTAGGCCCGTACCGAGGCAGCGTCATGTCATTGCAGGGAGATGTGCTCGGTCAGCGCTCCACATTCCCTCTTTTGACGTAGGTAGGTAGGGTTGTGAGCTATGGGGGCGATGATTACGAATAATGAGATGGACACACTTGACCTTCTCCTAAAACCCTCCGCGTCCGGCATCTTCCTTCTCTAGCTCTTGTATAAAAGTCAAATCCTCCATCACATTGCACTCCACCTCCATACCCAATCCTCAATCCACATCAAGAAAGCCGTCACAATGGTTCAGAACAAAGGTACGTCTCCCCTCCCCCAATCCACGCCGTAAACTCCACCATTCACAACCCCAGGCCTCATCTTCAAGTCCGTCCCCAAAGGCTGGCCCGAGCCGGGCAAAGACCTCACCATCGAATCCCGCGACTTCGACCTCGACCAATCCCCGCCCTCAAACGGCATAACCACCAAGAACTACTACATCTCCTTCGACCCCTACCAGCGAGGCCGGATGCGCGACGCCTCGGTCAAATCCTACGCGCCCCCCTTCGAGCTCGGCAAGCCCATCACCAACCGCGCCATCTGCAAAGTCCTGAAGTCGAACAACGCCAAGTTCAAGGAGGGCGACGTGATCGTGTGCGCCGACTCCTGCGGCACGGAGGAGTACTCCGCCCTGCCCCAGGACGTCACCGAGCGCGCGTTCAAGCTCGAGAACCCGTACAACCTCGACCCGAAGATCTTCATCGGCGCGCTGGGGATGCCCGGGCTCACGGCCTGGTCCTCGTTCTACGAGATCGGCGAGCCCAAAAAGGGCGACACCATCTTCATCTCTGCGGCGTCGGGCGCTGTCGGGCAGCTGGTGGGGCAGCTGGCGAAGCACGAGGGGCTGACGGTGATTGGGAGTGTCGGGGATGATAAGAAGTTAGAGTTCATTGAGAAGGAGCTGGGGTTCGATGGCGGGTTCAACTATAAGAAGGAGAAGCCGAGGGAGGCGCTGAAGAGGCTGGCGCCGGAGGGCATCGACATCTATTATGAGAATGTGGGCGGGGAGCAGTTGGAGGCGGCGATTGATGCGTTGAAGCCGTTTGGCAGGATAAGTGAGTTCTGTCTCGTCAAGTTGCTTGTGCCTACCTGCCTTGATCGGCAAGGTGTGATTGCGGCAAGACAGAGCTGACATTTGTGGCACAGTCGCGTGCGGCATGATCAGCCAGTACAACGTCGAGCCGTCGCAGGCCTACGGCATCCACAACATGATGCAGTTCGTCGCCAAGCGCCTGAAGATGCAGGGCTTCATCGTCGGCGACGCGAACATGGGGCCCAAGTACGCAAAGGAGCATCAGGAGAAGCTGCAGAAGTGGATCGCGGATGGCAGCTTCAAGGTCAAGATGAGTGTCACCGAGGGCATTGACAACGCTATCGATGGCTTTTTGGGCATGTTGTCGGGCAAGAACTTTGGCAAGGCGGTGCTGCAGATTGCGGAGCTGGAGCAGGTATGCTGATGCAGATGAGCGTAATCAACGAATGAGCTGACTGAGGTAGTGAGACCGATGCAACGAGATCGAGAATGTAATAGCGGATCAGTGAACTGAGATTATCGCTTGATATGCGGTAGCTAACTCCTGGCCCAACTTTCGTTCATTCCATCGTTCTCACATCATGAATGCGACTTCTCTAGTTCTCTTACAACACGCCGGGCGCCAATTCCCCGAAGCACCAGATGCGTACGCCACTCAATCACTCGGTAAGATCCACACATCCTTCTCCTCGCAATGATCCACCCTCTCCACAAACTGCTCCACCCTCTTCAACATCCACCCGCTCTTGACCTCATTCCTATCGTCCTTCACATCCACCGGCTTCCCCAGCTTAATCACCTTTCCCATATTGCAAGTCCCAGGTTCCCACATGTACTGCAGACAATCCTCTCTGAGCTCGCACGCAGCGCGACACGCCTCGAACGACGAGTACGCCTCCTGCGCGTGATGCCCATCCGTGCTGGAGGACGTGAGCGTCCAGTCCTTGGATAGATTGTCCCAGTCGCTGCGCTCATCGCTGAGATGGGGGCGGACGAAGTGCATGAAGTAGTCGCGGTACAGTATCGGGCTGGTCTACTCCCCATCAGTCTCATCATCCCTTTGCACTTCTCCAATCTCACACCACTCATCTTTCCAAAGAAGAAGAAGAAGAAGAAGAAGAAGAAGAAAAAGAAAGGGAAAGAGGAGAGAGAGAGAGAGAGAGAAAAAAGAGACAGGGAACTCACCTTGGTCTCCCACCACTCCCTCTCAAACCTCCAATAAGCATCCACCTCCCACCCCCTCACATGGTGCCAACTCACCGCCGCCCGACACCAATGCGCCTCCCCCCAATCCAAACTCCACACCCGCTCCCCCTGTATCAGCGGAAACGCCCTCGTCAACTTGATCCCCTCCTCCCCCAGCGCATCCGCCAGCACCTTATCCCCACAGCACTCCCCCTGCATCCCGTCCTCCCACCTCGCCTCGCCCTCCTCCCCCGCCTTCTCCGCCAGCCGCCGCACCGCCGCCCGGCTCAGCACAAACCCGGACCCGCCGTGCGCGAACTCGGTCGCCCCGATCATGACCTGCGCGCCCAGGTACAGCGGCCTCTGCGGGTCCATCCGCGCGAGCCAGGTCCACGTGTTCGGCAGGCTGAGGAACGTGTCCGCCTCGATGAAAACGAACCACGCCATCTCGGGGTACAGCCGGTACGACGCCAGCACCATCGGCAGGAACTTGTACTTGTCGAGCTCCCAGGAGGAGCCGCCTTTCAGGAGGGATGCGTCTTGGCCGAGGGAGTGGAAGTGCTGGAGCTTTCGATACAACTCAAAGTCCTTGTGCTCGTCCTTCAGCTTGTCGCTGACGGAGCTCAGCGCGTCGTGGACGTGGTGGCCGCCGATGGATTGCTCGAGGTCCGAGAAGATGAGGGCGTTGGGCGCGCAGAGGAGGGTCGTGAGGAGGTGGGCCGGGAGCTTGTCGTAGATTTCTGTCGCGCCGGTTTTGAGCACGAGGAGGACGTCCGAGGCGTCGGGCAGGTTGGGGCAATTGGTGTCGTGCTGGGAGGAGGGGGGAAGGCGGGTCCAGGGGGGGAGGGGGGCTTGTTCTTCCTCGGTGTCGGAGAGGGCGCTGAGGGGGTCTGGTGGTGTTGCTATGGGGGAGGCTGACTTTGTTGGGGCGGTGGAGGCGGACTTGGTCGGCGTGGATGGTGGATGCTGGCTGGTGTGCGATTCGGACATTGATGACGTTGCTCGAGGTTCGATGAAGTGCAGCCAGCTTGGGAATAATCCTTCTTTTCTACTGCCATGGGGCTCTGGCCGTGGGTTTCGCTGAGGCCTGTCTGGCAACCTACTGGTGAGTCTACCATTTTCATCAAAGGTCGTCCAGATGCTGCTGCACAGGTAGAGGATGGTGCACACGCATGAGATCAGGGCAAGCTGAGGGTAGCTCAGGTACACCCCACGCCGCGACGAGGGCAACATCCTCTATCATCAGACAGGAAACGAAAAGCTGATGGAGACATTGGGACAGCTGGCCAAGGCCAGAAATCCAAGCAGGTCGTAGGGGACATTCCTGAGGTTATGCGGTGTCCCTTGCTCGATTGCAAGCAGTCGGCCTATCCCTTCAGTCAGCACCTAGCAAACAAGTTCAGAGTAGTTTTACAGGCATAAAGACCATTCGATATGATATCACTGTTTATGTTCAGCGGATCACTGTCGTACTTGTACCTGCATGATCGATCGGGAGTAACGACGTGGGAGCTTGAAGATGGACCGCAGTCAAGCTTTCTTCGGAGCATCTCATGCATGATCCTGCAAAGTTATCTCTGCCATCTCAGCATGGTACAACCTGCTCTGACAGTCTCGATAACTTGAGCAAAGCTAGGACAGGTCGTACGGAAGCGAGACATTAACTCCACTCATAATACCGGTGACAGCAAGTCATGGATCATGCTGTTCCGTGCCTGAGACTGGTCGTTCGAGATTCACCTTATGCAGATTGTGCAACACGAAGACCAAACACTTGATTGTAAAACAAACTGATGCTCCCGCTTGGTGTGGGGACGGTAGACTCATGGCGCGACTGAGATGGACTTCTTTGGCAAAGCCTTGTACTGTTCATACAGCTGGGAATTCATCTATCTTTTTGTCCAAACGTGGAAGAAAAGACAAGGCTAGCAAAGAACAGCTTACACCTCTCCGGAATCTACCAAGACAGGACACCTCCTGCGCCCACCGAATGCTAATGCTAGTATCCACCAACTCTTAACGCCGGCACCAACCACGCAATGCCAAAGATCCTCTCGTACTACAACAGGTGAAAGGAAGAGAATGGAAACTATGTTACATCTCACGTCGAGGTCCCACGCTCAGTCCGTGCGGTAACTCGCATCGCCCAACCCCCATCACCTCCTCCGATGATCTCTCCCCTTCCGATCCCTCCTCCTCCCCCTCTCCTTCGGCGGCGCAAGCGGCACATCCCTCAACTCCTCCTGCACAAACCTCACCATATACCCATCCACATGCGGCTTCTCCGCCTCCTCCTCCACCACCACCCCCAACCCCACTCCCACAGCCCCAGGCGTCCCCCCCTTGATCCCCACCCCATCCACCGTTGGCGTCGGCGGCACGCTCGTCTTCGGCGTCGCACTCGTCCCCGTCCCCTCCTCGAAATCCGCATCGTCCACATGGCTCATCTCCCTCTGCGCCTGCTTCGCCGCCACCGCATCCTCCCTATCCTCCACCGAGTCCAGCACCGTCCCGAGCCCCGCCACATCCCCGAGCACGCGGTCCATCGCGGCGCCGGCCTCGGCGTCCTCGCCTGGCGCGGGGCCGTCGTCGTCCAGCGCGTCGCGGTACGTCACGCGGTTGAAGTAATCCGTGGTGAACTCGCCCTTCTGGATGATGACATCATCCAGCAGGCGCTTCTGGTTGGATTTGCGCAGGATGTTGGCTTCGATGGTGTGCTCGCTAACAAAGCGATAGATATGCACATCCCGCGTCTGCCCAATACGGTGGCACCGGTCCTGACACTGCTTGTCCATCGCCGGGTTCCAATCCAAGTCGTAGAAAATCACCGTGTCGGCGCCGGTGAGGTTGATGCCGAGCCCGCCCGAGCGGCTCGACAGGATGAAGCACAATATGCGCGGGTCGTTGTTGAAGCGGTCGGTGAGGATCTGGCGCTGCTCGATCTTGGTGGCGCCGTCGAGGCGCAGGTAGCGGTAGCCGTGGATGTTGAGGAACTGCTCGAGGATGTCGAGGACTTTGGTCATCTGCGTGAAGATGAGGGCGCGGTGGCCGCCGGCTTGCAGGGAGCGCAGCAGGTGCGCGAGCCGTTGCAGCTTGCCGCAGTCGTATTGGAGGAGCCGTTTGTCGGGGAATTGGATGGAGAGGCGGATGCGCGCTTCGTGGAATGGATCGCTCGGCTGCGCGGCCTGGGCTCCGCGGATTACGTCGACGCCATTTGGTGTTAGGACGAGAGGCACCACGTCGCTGGCGACTACTGCTGGCGTGGTGCAGCCGAATTTTTGGATCGTAGATCCTAGTGCCTGGGACCTCTGCTCCAGCGAAGGGATCATGTCTGCCAGATACGTTGATCTGTTGAGGCACCACTCGCTGAGCTGTTCTCTCCGCTGGGGCGGACGAGGTACAGGGCCGTCTTGGAGATTGAGTTTGAGTTTCTGGATCATGCCCGAACCATACAGGGGCTTCCTTTGCGTTCGCACCTCAGTAAGGCGCAGGGCTCGCTGTAGTTGACCGAGCACGGTTCTGTTGGCCTCCGCCGCTACATGAGATAGTGTGGAGTTTATAGAAGATCCTGTGAGGCTAGTCTTCCTTTCCAGGCGGCGGCTCTGACGCGCCACAAGATCACTCAACGGTCGTGTAGCATTAATACTTTGACTACGCTTTGCGTTGAGCATCGAGCTCTTCTCACTCGCGACCAGCCGAAGATTCAGAGCATCTAAGCTCAACTTCTCCGTCGGGTCTTCCTCGAGCAAGCGTTTGCGAATCAGAAGCTCCTTGATCTCGTAGTCGGCTACGGCGGACTTGGGCATCGCGAATGACGTCACAATCTGTCTCGTCTCGAAGAGGTCGGGATGGTTACAGACCTTTCGGAGTGACATCAAGCAGTTGATGATAGACATGTAGTTGCCAGACGACAGAGTCCGCTTTGTGTCAGCACGGCCCATGAAGCCGTCGTAGAGTTGGCGCTGCCTCTTAGAAAGTCGGCAGTATACCACGTGTTCATATTTGGCGGGCATCTGCTTTTCTACATCCGCCTTAAGCCGTCGCAGGAGGTAAGGACGCAGAACTTCATGGAGCTTGTTGACGGCTGCTTGGGCTTGAGCATCGAGTTTCTGTCTGCCTTGATCGAGAATCTGGTCTGCAGGCCGCCGCATCGCGCTGATGAACTTCTCCAGCTCGGCGAACCCACCCTGTCCATCGTTGCCAGCTGGCATAAGGAAGAACAGTAGAGACCACAACTCAGAGAGGTTGTTTTGGAGTGGTGTGCCTGTCAGAAGCAGCCGTGAGTGAGTCTTGAAAGTGAGCAATGTCTGCCACCGCTGTGTCTGAAAGTTCTTGATGTTGTGCGCCTCGTCAAGGATGAGATAATGCCAGCCGCGCTTCTTGAAGGCTTGCGCATCCTGAAGAATAAGCTGATACGATGTGATGACAACATTCCAACGATCATCGTCCAGCCAGCCCTTGCGCTTTCTCTTGCGTTCCTCCTGAGTACCGTAGTATGTGAGGATCTTGAAGCCCGGACACCATTTCTTGAATTCCATCTCCCAGTTGAGCATCACACTGGTAGGGACAACAACGAGATGTGGGCCCCAGACTTCATGATGGACCGCCAGATGAGCGAGCAGCGCAATGGTCTGGATCGTTTTGCCAAGACCCATCTCGTCTGCTAAAATGCCGTTGGTATCACCGGCATAAAGGCCGGCGAGCCAGTCTAGCCCATGGTGTTGATACTCTCTCAACGTTCCGCGTAGTAGCAGAGACGGGACTTCAACCTTGATAGGCTTGGGGGCCTGGGTCATCGCAGTAAGGGTTTTCTCATCAACGTCCATCTCCTCTCCGTCCGTAGTGACAGTGTCGTGATGCCTTTCGTCCGAGACTTGCCCGGATGTTGATACTTGTTCATCATCCTCGTTAACTGCGTCTTGAGCGCCAATCAGCGTGGCGTTCTTCTGCTCAACCGCCCCGTTGACTAGATCCATCTCGTCGTCTTCATAGGCTTCATCTTGTTGCAACGGTTCCGGTGGCACCGTATCTCCGTTAACCTCCTCGTCGTCCACATGGCCGTTGACTTCAGTCTCAGGAGGCTCCTCCTTGATAGCTTTGCGCTCCTTCTTCGAAAACAAAGCCCATAGCCCGTTCTCTTCCTCATCCTCACCGACCTCATCATCTCCACTTCCTTCATCATCCCCATCAGCGAAGATCTCAGCCTCCTCTGAAGCACCTGATTCGTCATCAGTATCATCCATTGACCCGTCAGACTCATCAAGCATCATAGGATCGATCTCGTCGAGCTCAACAGTGGCTGGATCGATACCGTCGTAAGCGGGTTCATCCTCTGCCTCCTCGTCCGCTGTAGCGTGATCTAGGTCTCCACTCTCACGGTGGTTTCCGTTGACGAGAGTTCCAAGTCCAGGTGATGCGGATGCCGATTCACGCTCGTCCGCGTCGTCGTCAGATGCTTCTGAGGCCCTAGAAGAGACGGGCTGCGTCTGCAGAGCCTGCGCGTACTTCTCCAGGAGCGCCTCCTTCGACAGTCCCGCGTCTTCATCCGCGCCAACCTCATCATCCTCGCTCTCTTCTGATGACATATTATCAGGGTCAGACGATTCGGACTCTGAGCCATCCGCGTCGCTAGCGGCCTCGTCGTTCTCATCGCCTGACTGATCCATGTCATCCGATTCTACAGCACTCTCGTTGTAGTAGTCTTCCTCGTCCATGTCGTCATCCTCATCACTCAATAGCTCCGATGATCTCCTGTTCCTCCGCTGGTTCAGCAGCATCGTGGACTGATCCAACATCTCATCCAACGCCTGCTTACCCCTCTCTTGCTGCTCCTCTTCCCACTTGGCCAGGCGCATCCTGTTGACTTCTGCTCGGACCAGATCCCAGCGCTGCTCCAGATCCGTGATGAGCTGCTTGTACCTCTGGCGCTGGTAACCTGCTTGCAGCGCTTCCCACTCGTCCCGGTCCATGAGCTTGTTCCGCTCGAAGTAGGGCTTCCATTTCGGCTCTGTCATGAGGTGCACACGACAGTCTACAGCGGTGCGCCTTGCGAGGAGGATGTGGTGTGCGCGCTCCTTCTTCACTAGCTTGGAGAAATATTCGGCGTGTGCGACTACATGGTCCCAATGCCCGTAGACTGGAGGCGGCTCCTTGAGTGCTTCGGGATGGTAGATAGAGCATTTCTCGCGACTGAGTAGACCACCAGGCTTTGCTTCCTCTAGAATCTTCAGCCTGATGCGTGCCTCCTGCTGTACACCTTTGTCATCCAGCCTCTTGTAATCATCGCCCTCTAGAGGATCGTCTTGCTGAAGCCATTCCTCGAACGTCGAAAACTTCTTCGGAGGTGGATAGTGTGACGGATGGCGCTTTGGCACAATAGGACGGCGGAAGGTCAGTCTTAATCTTTGGTAAGGATTAGACGGAGATAGTTCGGTAGCTCCAAGTGTACTTCGTCTCCGGCGTGGCTTTCCCGCCTCTTGCTCGTTCATGGACGCGTCGCTCTTTCGTCCGGACCTCCGCTTAGTATAGGTGACTGGCGTCGACTTTTGTTCTTTCCAGCTCTTCGCGGGCGTAGTATTGCTGATTCTTGGAGAAGAGCCATTCTTTGTAGGCGACTCCGCCAACGCCTCCTCTGATGCGTTGGCCCTGCGTGACGC
>JAKLMF010000075.1:0-19475 GCA_022813555.1 Botryosphaeria agaves | reverse complement strand
GTCTTGAACTGAGACTGATCTGCCGCCTTCCCAACAGCTTGTTGTTTCTTTCCCGGTCTTGAAGCCATCACACCGTTCGTCTTGGCATGCGTGCCATTCTGGAGTGAGGTACTTTTTGGGCGTCCTCTGGCAGGCGCTGGTTGATTGTCTGCAGCCGCAGTGCGCGTCTGTCGCTTGGCTCCATTCTTCTGCAGCTCCACGGGCAGCGCGTTCACACGGGATGACTTCCGCTGCCCATTCACGACGAAGGATGTAGGTCCTTCTACTCCAACCTTCTTCCACGGCGGCGAAGGGGGTCGTGACCTTGTGGGGTCGAGTTTGCGCTTCTTCGCGGGGCGCTCGGAAGCTGTGTTCTCGTCTGTGGTATCGTGTTCATCTTGGCGTGACTTGTACTCGAGGTTCTGGTCGGTGTGGATGTCAGGCGTTGAGGCAGACCCGTTGTGAGTGAGCGCGTTGACCGGTGTCGCGTTGAAGGAGTTATGGTTCTCATGTTTGGAATCTTCGGCGTCAGCCTCGTCGCCGTTTTGCATGGGGACCACCGCTCGGGACACCGAAACAACATGAATCGGCTCAAGTTTGGTGTCGGTCGATAGCTAGGGGCCAGAAAAGTAACGTCTGTAATTTTGGGCTTGCTGGCACCAATAGTGGTCGAGTTGTGGACAATTTAGTGTTATGCGCTTGAAAGTGTCTTGCCTTCGCAGACCCTCGTGAGGAAAAGGGAAAGCCGCGCTCAAAGCGGCTAAGCGCGGATGCCAACCACGCCTGACGTTCACTGAGCTCTCCGCTCACCAACTTGAAGAGTGAAGCTACGTGGGGATGCCCAGCGATTGACCACTTCACAAAGGTACACCACTCACGAGAGGAAGGCTCTCACGCAGCTGACAAATATTTTAGATGTTGTCACGAAGAATAGCAGCAGCGCGCCCGCTCGCTCGCGCACTGCAACCAGCACCTAGAACAGCTCTCACGCAGATACGATGCCTCAGTCAAGCCGACATTGAAGACCCCGGCATGGTCAGTCACCCTCGCTCGATTAATACAGTCCAGCATACCATCCACCATGCCCCTTCACTCAGCGCGTGACTCGCCAAAACAAGCTCTAACCACCCCCCACAGAACGGCGGCTACATCAACCCCCCACCCATCAAGCGCCAGTTCCGCGACCCCTACGCCGACTGGTGGGACAAGCAAGAGCGCCGCAACTATGGCGAGCCCATCCACGAGGACAACGACATCCTGGGCATCTTTACGCCCGAAGCCTACACCCACTACAAGCCGGGCTTCGGCTTCGTGCTGCTGGGCACCTTCGTCGCCAGCGTCTTCGGCCTCTGCGCTGTAGTTTATCAGTTCTACCCGGACAAGCCGAGCGTGCCGAGGACGTTTCCAGGGGGGTTGGAGAGGGAGTTGGGGGGAAAGGGAGCGCTGCCGGTGAGTTCGATCAATATTGCGACGGCGTAAGACGGAGAGATTGTTGACGGATAATTTTGTGAATAGGCGCGTACTGATGAGACACCGGCTGAGCCCATGTCTTTTGTTGAGGCTGCGGGGATAGGTAAGACTCATGCCAAGGACGGCGGTAATGCCAGCTATGTGCCTTTGGCGATCCAGGAGGCGCTGCCAAAGCAGGTTGAGCGTGCGGTACCGAATATCATTCATGATACTGGCGACAAGGCTGTCACGTACCATGATGAGGAAGCGGCGGATAAGAAATGAGTTCATCCTGACAGTGCGTCGGAAGAGGTGTACATATTCTTTATCTATAAGAGGCGTTCTTCACTTGCCGTTACATATGCTAAGCGGCTCTCAAGGTTAAAGTCCCTTTAAATCGTTCATTTTCGTCGTGTCCCTTAAATCTTTTCGATCATTCTACGGATTAAGCTCAAACATTACATCTACGACCCAGATCAGACCACAGTCTGGCTAATCGCATAGCGACTCTTCGCTCTAATTTTTGGCCCATACTCGTAGAAAACATACGGCACCGGCACCAACAAAGCGCTAATACCTCCAAGAATAGTAAGCGCCCAATGCACGCCCATGTTCTCGTAGAACGGAATCCCAACAACTGTCATGCCGCCCGCGGCAACGTATCGGATGAGAGTTACAGAAGCGAGCGCGGAGGCTGAGTAGGATTCGTAGGAGTCGATTATGTACTATGGCAGAGGTGAATGAGTGAGTGGAGTTTCACAATGTGCAAGGCGAGAAAATTAAAGTGAGCTTAGTACATACCTGATACGAAGAGATGAAGACACAGAGAACGCCGTAGCCGAAAAGCACACTTGCTGCGAGGGGCGACCAGATACTGATCGAGGGCTGCAGTCCTCAATGTCAGCCGCGAACGTAGTGTGTCGAACGTCGTATAGTAGCGAAAAGTCTGGAAACATCGACTGAGCAACACTCACATAACTCGTCCAGCCCATCCAGAAGAGCGAGACCGGGATAGCAGCCGCACCACCCAGCATCGAAAACCACAGTCTGAATTCAGGCGGTAGCCGGTCGCCACCTTGCTCTTGAATCTTCTTCAAGTCGCGTCTCGCCCAAGTATAGATCAACGGTACAAGCGCAGTGGCCATGAACAGTCCCATGACAATGCCGAGGAAGCAGAGACCAGTCACACCCTGCGAGGTACCGTGCACGTCCGAGAAAATGTACTTGTAGCCATCCAGAAAGGTGAACAGAACAATATATATGACTGTTAGATAAACAGCAATCAGCATGATAATCGGCTCCGTCGCCGTCAGCAAGAAAGGCCGATACAGAGCATGCTTTAGCCGCGTAAGGAACGGGTCTCCTCTTATCTCAGCTTCAGCTCTGTACCGGTCGTCCCCCGTTACATCGCGCAGATGCTTGGCTTTCCACTTAAGGAGGATAGCCGGGTATGTCTCAGGCTGGAAGAGGATGACGAGAACCAGCACGAGGCCGGACATTATCAGCGTGACTGCCACAAACGTTAGTGCGAATGTTCTCTAACGGTCGGGGAGAAGAGGGCAGCATACTCCACTCAGTCCACCTCCACGAAATGAGCGGGCTCGAGGCGACATATCCTCCCATTACGGGTCCAAGCACCGGCCCCGTAAACGCCGCGTTAGCGAACACAGGAAACGCGAGCACGCGCTCCATCGGGCTCCACAGGTCTGATATCGAGCCGCCGGCACATGTAAGCGGCGTAGATCCGAAGAAGCCGGCCAAGAAGCGAAACGCGAGCTGTGCCCCAATATTCGGCGCCAGCCCAGACGCCATGATGAAAACCATATACAGCGTCAGTGTCGAGATGTAAACCGGATTGCGTCCTAGCGTCTCAGAAACAGGACCGGCGAAGAGAGCACCAGCGCCAAAACCGATGAGGTAGAGTCCTTCAACGCCTTATCAGCCTCCCCTCCCTCCATCTACGCCTCCACAACAACCCCAAACGAAGCACGGAGAAAAACATACCAGTAGCCAAACTCTCCACAACCTCACTAACCCCAAACTCCCGACTCGCCTGCTCAAGCGCACTCGCATCAATCGCCGACGCCACGCCCACCACGAATCCAATCCCCGCGATCAGCGTCGTGGCCCGGATGCGCACGCCGACGCTCCAGTTGTGCGGGTCCAGCGGGTCGGAGGCGCCTTCGTAGCCGACGACGAAGACTTGACCGCCTTCGCCTTCTTTCGTGGTGCGGTCGCGCACGTGGATGCCGGTTAGGGTCTGGCCAAGGGCTGTGCCGGTGGAGTGCTGGGTTGAGATCCTGCTTAGGTGGGAGGTGGAAGAGGAGGCTGAGGTTGATGTCTTTGAGAGGGAGGCCGTTTCTTCTGGGTTTGTGCTGGTGTTGTGTTGAGTTTCTGGCGAAAGGCCACCGGGATTGTGGGTTCCATCGTGAGTTCCAGTTGTGTCATCTGGTATGAATGTTGAGGGGCTCGATAATTCCGCAGCACGATCTCCTTTCTCTAAATCCCTCGAGTCAAATGCATGTAGGGCCCCAGGCGACTCTGCAAGGATGGAAGCGGGAGGTTGAGATGGAGAATCGGGGGATGGGGAGGGAGCGGCTCCTTGTGAGACTAACGCCGATGCTTTCTCCTTGTCTCTTGCATGCTGCTTCTGTACTGCGGTGCGGAACTTGCGATATTGGATGAATGATTGCATCTATCTCTCTATGAAGGCTAGACAGAACAAAAAGAAAACGTACAGTGCGCAAGACAATGGGAAGTGAGAGACAGTGAGAAAGATTGGTCAGAGGAAAGCCAAAAGAAGATATTTCTGCACCTTTATCACCTAGCCTTTCCCTACCCATGTTCTACGCCTCTTGACGGACGATATGTAATGGACGTAGCTGTCATTCCGTATTGGATGACGTCGAGGAAGATCTTGGAGACGGCGCACGTTGGAAACGTGGGAGTAGCGGGAGAAGGCTTATGTCCGATAAGCGAGCCAATGATTGTGCTTCTCACTGACGCAACGGCTACAACGGCATGTGAACGGAAGCTTCCGACGTGCTATCCGAGGTGAAGTGGGGACACTCCAGAGCTTCTTTCAGCGCCTTAGCACCGTCATATCGTACAGGTAATTGGAACCTGTGTCGAGGGCAGGAATATTCCAATCCTTCTTTGTCCAGTTACATATCGTGACCTTGAGAGTTCCCTGGATTCGGTAGTGGATGGTCGGGTGATATGCAGTGAAGACAGAACAATTTTTGAAACTTTCCTCGCCTGCTTAGCCGAACCTTCAAATATACAAATGTAATGGTATCGAACGCCTCGATATCAAACCGAAGGACCTCCTGGCGAGGCGAAAATCAAAGAGCCATCTAGCGATTTGCATGACCGGAGGATATACTATTTACATCGCAGACTTCAACATCGCACGGCCATATCAATTACCGCTGATTCGGGGACCGGGTCTCCAGTCCCTATAGAGTAGTGGGAAAGTTCAACAGCCGCAACTGACCGGGACGGATAGAAATCAGAAGCTCGTGTGTGGGGGGGAATTAGCTTCATGACGTCTGGATCTAAAAATGGCTGTTTTCTGAGCTGATACGTATCCGCGTTACTGTGCGGGTTTTTATAAAGAGCCACTCGCCGTTCGCCACGATACCATTGGAAAGGAGACATAAACTTGGTAAGAGAACTTAGACAATGCTTTTCATGAACCACGTCAAACAAACAAAGGACCTGGAACCTGCCTCCAAACATGAGTATCTGGATCTCAGCTATGCACATCTCAGATCAGCACGAAGGCGGCACCTGCTCACGTGATTCGGGAGGCCGTGAACCTCTCATTCCGTCAAAACCGGTAGGTAAGCTGCTGGCGTAGCAGTTCCCTGCCCGAAATCACTAGCACTTCAACAGCCTCAACTCGCGTTCTCCCGAGAAGGTTCCTGTAAAAGTCCAACACCACCAACCCCCATCCTACTCCCACCCCTCCGCCCACCCCCTCGCCACCTCCCCCGCCAACCCCAACCTCAACACCCTCAACACCTCCTCCCCCCCAACCTCCCCCCTAAACCCCCCCCTCCAATCCCACCCCCTCCGAACCTCCCCCCTCACCAACACCGCACTGCTCTCCCCACTCCCCCCATCACCACCCCGGCCCCCCTCCCGCGACTCCAGCATCGTGCTGCCGACGAGCTCGAACTGGCTGCTGCTCGCCGACAGGCCCGACGTGCTCTTTTTCAGTAGAGCCAAGGGCGACGGCGCCGCCGAGCCGCGCGCGTGGGCGAGCGCGGAGCGCAGGCAGGCTTCGCACTGGGCGTAGATGCGCGGGGAGACGGTCTGGAGGTCTTCGGTTGCGCGGAGGAGGGTGAAGGCTTGGGGGAGGGTGAGGAGGGGTTTTGGTTCTACATCATATCATCAGAGTCTAAGCCAGCGAGAAAGTGGTTCACTGCGAAGAGTGTGGTTTGTGGAGGGGGAGGGGGGCATACGGTTGATGAAAGGCAACGCCTCGGCCAGCAACGTGAGGAGCCCGTCGACCTGCACGACGACGTCGACGTCCGGGTTGTACAGCCCGCCGCGGATGCTGTCGCCGGCGCTGTCGATGACGGCGATGAGCGCCGCGGCGGCTGCACGCTTCCGCGCTAGAGGGCGTAGGGTGGGTTTCTGACCGGGCTTCAGATTCACCTCCTCGTCCCGCAGGTCGTAGAACTTGCGGAGAGTGGCGTAGCCGCTCAGGTAGGTTGAGAGCTGCTGCGCGGCTTCGTGGTCGGTTCGAGAGAGTTCGGTGAGTGTGCGTTTTGGCGCGGAGATGAAGGCGTTGAGGCGCTCGTCGAGCTCGGAGGTGGGAGGGTAGGCCATTGATTGGACGAGGCAAAGCGAGGTGAGGAGGTCGAGGACTTCCTTGATCTTCTTGGGATTGTGGGCTCGCGCGTAGTATAGGAGTGCGTCGCCGTAGTTGTAGGAGTTCTCGACGAGTGAGTTTGCGTAGCGCTGCAACGGATGTTAATCTACGCATCGCCTCAGATGGAGTAGGGGTATCTCACCTCAGAGACCGTCTTTGCCTGAATTACGAGATCCAAGCTGTTACATAAAGCTAAGACTCTATCTACTCGGCTCTGAGAGTCAAGTGGGAGGCGGCCAAGGAGCTCGTCGATCTTTGCAACGGCTTTCTCTGGGTTGTCCAAGCGGCTGAGGATCTGGATGGTGACTTCCCAGCCCTCCAACGCAACACTCCCATCATCACTTCGAAGCACGTCCCTTCGAGATACAAGATCCGCGTACCGAACCAGGACGTCATCTTTCTTGAGACGACCATCGTCTTCTTGGCCATAACTCAGAACCATAAGGTCACTCCGATCGAAGCCCTTCATGATGTCTCTCGATCTCGAAGGCGAGTCTCCCAGCCAGCCGCCAGCATTTGCTACCTCAACAACTGCCGAAGTCATGCACATGCTCCAGCCGCGTATGATATTGATAAGCCCATCAATGTCATCATTGAACACGCAAGCCAGAGCAACCTCAAGTGGGTTTGTGGTGTTAATCTCGAGCTGTTCGTCGTCCTCATTGTGGACACGGGCAAGACACATACCCAGTCTCTTCCGGTACGCTAGAACGGGTGTTACATCGACCGCACGAGTTCGAGTTGACTGTGTTAAAGACCGTCGGCTCATGCTCATAGAAAGACTGCCTTGAGGGATTTCTTCATCGTCGCCAGGCCACCACACCGCGAGACCAATGACCGCTTCGATCCAGTCTGCCGCAGACTTTACAATCTCTTCCGGTTCGCAAAGAAGATGGTTGTACAAGTCGAGAAGGCTCTCATACACAGCCCATGGCACTTTACTTTCCGCTTTTCGACTAGCTGTACTTAGACCGAATCCGCTCTGCAGGCTGATGCCAAAGTTCTCCGCTTGGAAAGATTCGGTAAAGTCGTCCCGGTCCTGACTCTCTCCTTCAGCGAAATCCCTAAGGTCTTGTATAGCCTGAGTGACTCGATGTCTAAAGAGACGCCAATCATTCCCTTTGATGTCCCAGTCGTCGTCGCGCACTGCTGGACAATCCCGCAGGAGTTGGATGGTCCGGTCTACGGCCCTTTCCACACTGTCCAACTGCCTGCCACGATACCCAGGCTCATCGTAACCGTCAACGACCGCGCTGTTTGCGACACTGAAGTCTGCACCTTCCAAGAGCCGGATCGCTTCACTGAATCGGCCTCGAAAGATGGATGAGAATACGACGTCCCAGAACGACTCGTGCGCTGAGAACCCCTGCCCGCTTCTGATGATTCTCTCATAGTCACCGGTGCCAATGGGGTCATGGTACGTGTTGAGCCAATCTAGCAGCAGCTTCGGCATGGCAGGCAAATCCTGTGACCCCCTGGATGAGCTCCTGAAGTTCGAGAAGCGGCCATATTGCGATGCAGAGAGGTCCTTTTCAGGGTCGTTACGGGAAGGGTGATGAAGTTGAAGAAGTAGGCTGCAGGCAAAGTTCGCTTTCGCGACTGCGGATTCCTCATCTGATGGGCCTATTCCTTGATAGTTCTTTGGCCTCTTATCCCGACTTTTGCGTGCATGGCCGGCCCATAAGATCTTCAACTCCCGTGCAACTGATGTTAAAATGTCTGTTGGAGGTAGGGCCGTGTCTGGCGCATCGCTGGCGCTAAGCTTCCTCACGCATTTCTCCGTCCGCAGAATGAGATCATCTGGTTCTTGCAATGCGGCCGGCGGCATGGTTGCGGCTAGGCCCTTCGCGATGCCGTTGGTATCAAACTTCTCCAGGTCCATCGCTGATCTTCGCGATACAACCGACTGCTCCATTGCTTCTCCCTGCCTTGATCTCTTCACGCCCCTTGGCGAATCGACATGGCTGAAAACTGAGCTGTTGAAAGGTTGCTTTCTCGGAAGGGTATAAGCAGAGCGATCATCTTCAGTATAATCATCCTCGTCTTCCTCCATGGCATCGTCATCTTCCTCGTTTTCGTCATATTCGCCCTCTGCATCTTCTGATCCTTCTCGATCTTCATCTCCGGCCTGCGGTGGACTGCTATCCGGTACTGAGAATCCACCTCGACTGCCGAAAGGTGCCGCAGGAGTACCGTTTTGAGTCCGCGACTGAGAAGCGAAAGGATTTGAATGGAGCGGTCCTCTCAACGAAGGGCTATTGACATGGCCAGATGGCTGGAAAGCTGGCTTGCCCGTATTGAGGTTAGAGCTGCCAAAGACGGAGGATGGTGGAGGTCCAGCAGGAGTGAAAGAATTGGAGGTGAATGAAGTCGGCGGTGGTCCTGCGGGTGTAGTCGATGGATTGTTCGCGCCATGTCTTTGTGAGCCAGGTGTTGAGGGGGGTGTCGAAGAGTCTGGGACGTGGAACATTGTCGATGTATGGTGATGCTTGTTGCGCTACCGATTCATCGAAGCTGGCAAAAGACTATAGTTTGTCAAGCTGCGTCCAGTGCTACAGCTAATGTAGACACTTGCTGATAGATCGAGAGAATATACGTACAACACCCTCTAGAGCTCTCATGCACGACTGGAAGCATCAGATGTCGCAGTAAACACGCGCAAAGAGTTGCCGAAGTTTCTCCGTGAGCGTGCTTCCACTTCGTTACTTTGTCATCTCGAACCGTTCAACACTCTTACTTTATTTTTGGTTTGTTGGAGATCTACAAGTTTACCGGCTGCTACGTGGTCAGGTTCCATCGGATCGTGAATCAGTCGATCCGAAGTAGCAATCACAAGCATCGATACCAAATAACAAATTCTGCTCAATTGCTTCCTCAGATCTGGTCTACAATTGCAAATGGAGATGTCTGATTGCTTCATCGACAGCTCACTCTTATTGACTTCAGTCACCTCTCATATTCTGCTGTAGCCTTCCTCATCTTCTCACTCTTCACTCTTACAGAAATCTCATGCTAGCAGCTGCCTGAGTGATCAACGAAGTTACACCTATAATTCCTTCTGAACTCTGAAGATCCGTCTACTCCAATTTCGAATCACTCAAGACTCTGCATCCTACTCTTATTGACAAAAGCTGTCCGTCATCGTGTCATCTTGTCACTTGCAACTCTTTGCTTCGAGTCTCCATCATACTTCTAGGCAGAAGCTGAATAAGTCCACTCAGCCCACCCTTGATCCACTACTTAAATTGCTATTCACTTTACTACTTCATCACTCGACTCCTTTTCTGTTGCATAGTAGAGAACAGAAACTTGTCATAGGCTTGAGTTTAAGTTGATTAAGGTGAAGGTACGTTAGGTTACAGCTTAATATCTAGCGGTCTACCTATCATTAACTTAAACTTACTTTATCCGAAGTAGTAGACATAACTACGACACTTCAGTACTATCTTGACGCAAGTCTTCCTTCGCCCCTGTGATAGCCCGCTTCATCAAGCATTGCAGCAACAACGATGTCGAAGGCACAAGAGACGATGAAGGCAGCCAGAGCTTCGATCTACGCGCAGCTGATGGCAGCTGGTTATGGTGTGAAACAAGAGGAGCCAGTAGATCCTCCCGTCCCTCAGACAGCAACACCACAAGAGACCCCAACCTCACGGAGGCGCAGCTCTGATGAGGACTTGCAGCAGCCCTCAGTCGGATCTCCCAAAAGGAAGTGGGAGGAAGATAGTGTGATGGGTTCACCGGAGCCGGAGCTTTCTTCGATACCACAGGCAGAGCCGCCTCCTCCAGCATCAACTTCCGCTGCGCCAGCGAGTGTATCCTCACTAGGCAGAATCCGTAAGCGGTCGAAAGCTGAAGCGAGCACCTCGAACGCCGGCGCAGCTGCTTCGTCGTCAAACAACAGTCATGTGACTTCACCGCTCCCTCCAGCAGCAGAGCCGGGCGAGATCGTTCCGTCAACTCAGAAGCGGCTGCCGCCTACATGGTACACGTCCATCAACGTCCACCAAAAAGCCGCTCCAGGGAGCCGTGCATTAGAAACCCGCTTGAAGCGCATCCGCGACTTCATCAAAGAATGCAAGTCGTCGCCGCGAACCGTAACCGCAGCGCAATTCAACCGCGTCCGCACCGAGCTGCACGAGCTCGAGTTCCTCTATGTCAACGCGATCGCCCTGCGTAAATCCCGCCTCCTCCACAACGACGACGGTCTTCCTCAGATCTTCGACTTCGACTACACCGGCGGGGTGACGTACCCCTGGGACATCAAAAGCGACGCAGAGGAGCTGTACAATAAGTGGTACCAGGAGATGTTCGACCCGTACCTCCTCCGCGGCCTCAAGATCACCGGCGGCAAAGGAGCGGGCAAGCACAAGACCATGTCGCTCGACGAAGGGTACCCTGGCCGCATCAGCTGCAACTACTGGGGCGCCGGCTACCTCGTCAACGGTCAGTGGTGGCCGTCGCAGCTGTGCGGACTGCGTGACGGCGCGCACGGCTCCGCTCAAGGCGGGATCCACGGGAAGAAGGGGGAGGGCGCGTACAGCATCGTGCTGAGCGGCAACCACTACCAGGACAGAGACGAGGGGGATGAGATTTGGTATAGCGGCACGGACGGGGATAACGGCGTCATCACGGAGAGCACGCAGCGCATGATTGAGAGCACCGGATCTGGCAAACCGGTGCGGGTATTGCGGTCGCAGGCGCTGCCCGCCACGAACCGGTATAAGCCGGAGAGAGGGTATCGGTATGATGGGCTCTATGATGTGCTGGATCATCGCGTTGTGGAGCCGATTAAACAGATCCATCTTTTCCATTTGAAGAGGCGGGAGGGGCAGGATCCGATTCGGTGTGTTGGGGTGGAGGCGCGGCCGACGGCGCAGGAGACCAGGCATTATGAAGATCTTAGGGAGAAGTTGGGGTTTACTTGAGGGTGGTGAGGGAGGGTGCAGAGAATGTGAGAGGCACGTTGGGAATGGTGGACTCGCTGCTCTCTTTAGTGTGGGGCTTTCACCAATTCGGCTCGATACCCCCATGTCTGGGGCTTTCGGGGCTTTCTAGGGGTGTTCAACATTGTTCTTTCTTATTTCCAACCCACCTTGGTTTCGTTTCTGATGGAGGTACAGATGAGCTGATACGGCGACAAAAAGAAGAGGAGTCATGCTTAAAATGAGCCTAGCGTCTTGTGGACTTAAAGAAAGCAGCTTGCGGCGGGCTACTTAGGTATCTCCTTGTCTGTATTGGTGGGGCTGACTACATATGCCCTGTGCTCTTTGGATCACTTTCTTTCCATAGGAGAGCGGCAGGATTCTATAGCCAGATCCAAATGTCTATCCCCGTTTGGTTCACTGTTAAGCCATGCGTGCCCAACGTTGTGTGTGCGATATATTCCAAGCGCTGTTTCCGTACCATAGAGTTTCCCTTTCGTCTGAGGAATGAGCCAGGCCAGTGAGCAGACATTTAAGAGCTAACATTACAAGATTCCATTGAGAACTAATATAACGAGGTAAAACCAAATCCATAGCCCTAACTCCGAGAAAAATCATCAAATATAAGTCATCTCTTCACTCTTGCTCGCTGCAGCCTCCATTTCGTGAATTATCACCTCCTCCCAGCACCGCTCTTCGGGGACGGAGTCCTCAGCCTTTCTGATCTCCGAACACCCGGTGCAGGTGGGCTTGGCGACTTTGAGGTCCCTTTGCGTGTGCCTCCGCCCTTCTCGATGCTAGTCGGCTTAGCGGCCATCCGGACGGTCGTCTTTTTGGCGCTGCCGTTCGAGTTCTTCTTCGGAGACCCCTTCTGAGGAGAACCCGGTTTGGGAGGCTCAGGCTTGGAGGCATTATCCTTAGGGGAGTTGTTTTTGGGAGGATCGTCCGACTTGCCACCGTCGCTTTTGCCTTGGTCTTTGTCTTTGTTGCTTGTGTGGAACGCCCAGATGAAGTTGGGGCGTAGGTCCTGGGGAGGGCGATATCTGACGGGTAGAGGGTCTGGCAGGACCATATCCCAAGGGATAGGCCTTCTGTGAAAATAATTTACTTTGTCGAGTTCCATGTGAGCGGTATATCTGAAGGTCTTCTTTAGCGAACCCTTCAGTGTGACCGGTATGGCGGCCGTATAGTGGCCTCCATGGGCATGTCGGTAATTGACCAGGTGGACCTGACGCGTGCTTTCTTTGATGGCGTTTACATGGTCGCCGCGGGTGTTGACGGACCAGGTGACGATCGTGAAGTCCTTCCGTGATACCATGGGACTGTGTGCGAGAATCTCGACACCGTAGGTGTCAGCTAGTATCTGCAGAACCTCGTCCGTGCCCCAGTAGCCGTTATAGAGCAGCTGCTCTGATAACGGTGCACTGAACGGCTTATAGAGCCCGCCCTCCTCCACCTTCGCCGGCTGCTTATTCTTACCCTTTCTCTTAGTTTTGGGCACTGCGCGCTCCATCGTTGATGCCTCTAATGCCAAATACAATGTTTTTCGAAGGGGGGTGAGTTGAGACGCCTCCTCACCGGTGGCATGCCGCCAAGTCTTAAACGCGTCCTTTCTTACTTGCTGATATCGCTCCTCGTCGCCAAACCAAGCCCGCGCAAAGGCCCGGAAAAGACAGTTGCCGTCGCCCACAACGCCTATTTGACGGAAGCGCTGCGTTTCATGGCCCTGAAAACCCTGAAGGAATTCCTCCCTCGCGAGCTGCTCTTCTCGGTCCTGGATTTTCTGACGGGCAGCCTCGTTCTTCTCTTTCTTCTCCTCTTCGTACTCCACGAGGTACCAGGACCAATCGCAGTTCCGTCTGCCGGCCTCGACTTCATAGTGAAGCAGTTTGAGTGTGAGCTCACAATGTGTGGTTCCGGGATAGTGAGCTAAGTCTCTGGCGTTCAACAACTGCCGTAAGGCAGGATCTTTCTCTTTTATAAATCCTTTGCTTCCATACCCGTCGATCCTTTTACGCAGCTTAAATCCACTTTTTCCAGAGGTTTTCATCTTGAGATGATCTAACTCCTTGCGAAGTTGGTCTAGTAGATTTGGCGTGTTGTATTGATTTACAAGTTGCCCAAGGAACTTCTTCCGGCTTCTGCCAGTGAAATCAAGCTTAAGAGCCTTACAAGCTTGTTTCAGTTCCTCCGTATGGAAATCATCCAGCGCCTCTATGTCACGGAAAGTGCGCCTAGGTCCGGTTTCCGAAACATCCTCCTCCCCCAGAGGGAAATGCGGTTCCCCAAATTCGTGAAGGGTTGGCAGCCATGATTTCTCTACATTGTCGTTTCTACTTGCAAGCGGTTCACCCGATGTTTTTGTAGCGCCCTGAGATGTAGACTGTTGGCCTGTGGCTTGTTGATCGTCGGGCTCTTCGTCTCCAAGGTTTTGATCCGCAGGCTTTTTGCCTGTAGGTTTTTTGCCCTGAGCCCCTCCCACTGGGTTAGGTTTCGCGGGCTTCTTCGCTGCCGCCTTCTTCGGAGGCATCGTCGTCGGAATGAAACTGCAACTGTAGGGCTGTCGGATTAGTGCAGAATGAGCAGCAGAGGGCCGCGGGCAGTTCGAGCAGTAAAGAAACACATCGTCACTATGGCCCCTTGAGGCGGTCGTTCTTTGTTGCAGGTTATGACCGGCCGCTTGCGGTTGTCGTTCGTTGTCTTCCTATGTTGTTATTGTTGCTCATACTGGTGAGTGGTTCTGTCATCTGCATTCGTCAACTCTCTCTTTGTGGCTTGAGGTGTTGGACCTACAACCGTCTTGTTCGGTCTTCTGTGAATTTGCAGAAAATCGAGGCGCGCACTGGATGCGAACAAAGAACACAGACTACCCTGGCTTCGTTCATTGCAAGGACGTGAAGTACGACCCATGATACATGCATCAGATGGATTTTTACTAGGTGCCGTAACTCGAATACTATAAGTACCTATTGATAACGGCGCCATAAAGGATTGACTGCTTCATCGCTGCAGAAGTTGATTGACACTGCAGAGTCTGATTGACCGAACTCTTGCTGAAAGACTACCACTCAAGGACAGGAAAATACTACAGATTGTGCGTCTGTTGAGTCTTGATTGAGAACTGTGAGAGGCCTGGCGCTGGAATGGAAGTCGAGCATTTGAGCTGCACGTGACCGGAACGAGACAAGTATCGTCACGAGTAATTAAGAAAACTCACATCTCTAGGCCACCATACTTCATGCTCGCGAGGATATCGTTGCGAAGGAGGACATCCTCTGTTGAGCGCGTTGATGCTTTTATACTGATGGTATACACATTATCTTCATCATCACATGAGCACATCATTACAACCACCGCACCCACCATCCGTAGCCACGTACAGACACATTCCTCACCCCTCACCCCTTCATCCCCTCAACCACCCCATCCACCACCTAAGCCCACTTCAGCACCCAATCCTGCGCCCAAGCACCCATGCTCGTAGCATTGTTCAAGCCCGTAAGACTCAAGCAGCCACTTGTGCTATTATAGTCCATCCCACTCATAACCGGCGCGCCATTGAGCGTCACATTCGCCGGCTCGCTCATCACCCCCATAACCGTCACATTCGCCAGCGCATTCGTATCCACGAACTCTCCCACAGCCGACGCATACAAGCTGCCTTGACTCGCCACAAACTCAACCGTGAGCGTCGCGTTCGGCACCAAGCTCTCGCCGTCGTCGATGTACAGCGAGCCGTACGCGGTGCCCTCGCCGCTGAGCGCGACGAGCAGACCCCACGGGTTCTTGCGGCTGGCCGCGGTCGTGTAGCCCGGCTCCTGCATCGGCAGGATACCGCCGCCGCGCACGTACACCGGAATGTGGCCCAGGGGCGCCGAGATGGTCATGTTCTCGCCTGCCGAGGCGTTGACGGCGCTCTGGGTGTACCAGTCGTACCAGACCTGGCCGTCGGCGACGCCGGGGAACACGCCGTCCACGGAGTCGGCGCCTTGTTCGAGGACCGGGGTGACCATGAGGTGGGGTCCGAGCAGGAACTGTCGATCGGCGTCCTTGAGGCTCGGGTCGTCGGGGAACTCCCAGGCGAGGGCGCGCATGACGGTGCTGCCGGTTGTGTGGGCTTGGTGGAAGAGGGTGTACATGTACGGGAGAAGGGAGTAGCGGATGTTTATGGCGGCCTTGGTGGCTTCGGCGACAGAGGCCCAGACTGCAAACGATCAAAGGTTAGCAACCGGCGCAACAAGGGGCAAGGTTGGTGAACAAGATGAGAACACCACTTACCATACGGCTCTTGCGAGATGGCCGACAACACGTTGTGGTTGCGGTAGAAGGGGAAGAAGGCTGACAGCTGCATCCACCGATTGCATAATTCCTCGTCTGAGTTGCCGTTGAAGCCACATGTGTCTACGCCAAACTGCTCCACCGTCAGTACCTATACCGAATGAATCTATGCTTGGGATAGCTGCTGCAGGAAACTTACCATCGGGATACCGAAGAGGGAGAAGCTCAGGGCCTGGGGAATGGAGAAGTACATGTAGTACCACTTGCTGGCGTTGTCACCACCCCAGTGGCCAGCCCATTTACCGGAGCCAGCAAAGGTCGAACGGCCGATGATGAAGGGGCGCTTGCTAGGGAAGACGGCGAGGAGACCCTGGTATGTCGCGTTCAGGATCTGGTGGCCGAAGAGGTTGTGCACGTCGTACTCCTCCACACCGTCAACGTGGGTTGCGTTCGGCGAGACCGCATGGACAGCGAGGTCGCCGTTCACGTGGTTGATCACGTAAGGTGGGTGGTTCACGTTCCGCACACCTGGTGTGGGCGTCGTCCTGAGGTACGGTTGAGTGCTGGTGCTAGTAGCAGATGCGATATCGCTTGACGTCGATGTCGACTTCGCGGCATCCTGACTCGATGATGCTGCAGAAGCGGAAGCAGCCTCCGTAGAGTTGGTGATGTTGAAATTCTCGGGGTAATCGTAGATGATGGCGCCAGGTTCACCAGGAAGGCTGAAGAAAGGGTGGACCGGGTTCAAGGTAAGGTTGCCGGTTCCGCAGCTACCCACGCAGAAGGAGCTGACTTCGGACATATCAATCCAGATGCCGTCGTATTGGATCTCTTGGTGCCACAAAACCATCTCCTGGCTCCACCATGGCACAGAGTTGGGAGAGTGCCAATCCGGGAAGACTGTGTAGCCAGGCCAGACAGAGCCGATGTACTCAGATCCGTCAGGGTTGCGCATATAGACATCCAAATCCGCGCCGCGAGTGTACGTGTCATAAGCGTCACTGGCATTCTCTGGGTTGGGCCTGTAGATAGCTGAATCAACGATTGGAATGTAATGCTGGCCATTTGCGTGCAGACGCGACAAAAACTGTTGGCCTTGCTCAATGCTGAAAGTGTTGTTATCAACGGTGAAGTCCCTGTACTGGAACATGTAGTCGATATCGGTCCAGATGTTCTCCAAAGGAATGCCGAAGTTGGCGAAATTATCGACGACCTCCTGAAGCTGGGTCCAGTTCTTGTAGCCCCAGCGGCATTGGTGGTAACCGAATGTGAAGTATTGCTGCATGACAGGCAGACCCACAGCGCTGGTAAAGTAGGCCTTGCTGACTTCTGGCTGGCTTGGCCCGTCGAAGAAGTACATATCCAGACTGCCGCCAAGAGTGCGCCACGTGATGTTCTCTGGCTTCAGCACAACGTCCATACCATGCGCGTTGCGAAGGTAGACACCGTGCGAGTACGACTTGTAGGAAGAGTTGGCGCTCGTCTCGTTGCTAGTAACCAGAGTCATGTTGCCGTCGGAACCCATTTCGAAGTACCTGGTGTCTAGGTAGAAGGGGTGGCTACCGTAGATGTTGTAGTCAATTGGATCACCAACATCTGCAGCATAGATGGTGGCGGTGAAGTTGTTGCCCAGCCTCAAGCCGTGAATTCTCTCACCCAGACCGTAGAGGTTGTAGTTCTCGGGCAGAGTACTCACTTGCTCTACGAACTGGTTCTCGAACACAAGGACACTGCCTTCGGTGCTGTAGATGACATCTCCGGTTGATCGGCGCACAACACTGAATGTGAACGTCGGCTCGTTGCTCCATACGAACTGAAGATCGTTCTCTTGAGCGGTAGAGTTGGCATTAAGGTCAAGGCCCGGCTTGTGCACAAGCTCTTCTGGAAGAATGTACTGCGAAGAGTTGGAAGCGTCCTGAAAGCACATTAGCATGCACTCGCGTGTGGCATGATATGCCGGCAGCCAAATGCGGCATCATGACAGCTAGTCTTTCCAAAGAGCGTGGCGCTTGCCAGAGTGACTTACAATGTGACTTGGATAGATGTAGACGTTAAGACGGTCAGCTGACTGGTATTGGACAGTCAAGTTGAGCGAATCGATATCGGTGCCGTAGACGTTGCAGGGCTCGCCAGCAAGCGAGAGGGTGGCGGAGAAGCCAAAGGCATTGCGGACAACGTTCGACGCCTTGTACCCTGGACAAACCGTTTGAGCGTCCACTGCTTCCGGATCAAGCACATTCGGAAGGAGATGTGCTCCTTCGTCTGAAGATGCGGGGACAGTGAATTGGACGCTGTATGTGGTGGGAGTGCCGTTGATGGTGGCAGTGCCAATGCTAGCTGAAGGCGCGCTGGTTGGAGCCGGCGAAGCCTGGGCACCTTCTGCGGTGCTTGTAACTGCAGATTGAGAGTATTGAGTCTGTCCTTGGGCAAGAGAACAGGTCAGAAGAGAGTACACAAGGGCATTCACCATGCGGAATGGTGAGCGCGCCATGTCGGGCAGTGCTCCTAGAGCAACGACTGTAAAGTGGATATAGAGAGGAGGACAACGGAAGACACCTCACACGCAAGCTACCCAGGAGAGACCTCAGAAAAGTGAGGAAACGAAAGATCGGCGAGGATGGGCGCGCAGAAGAAAAATTGGGAGACGGCCCATCCTAAGTACCCGTCCATGGTCTCCCAGACACCATGGACGGGATCAGGCCCATGATTCTCACGCGATTCAGCCGTCGATGACGATGCAGGCACAGATACAGACGAGCTATGGGACGCCGCGTCGTCGCTGAATCGGGGAGCATTTTCTACCTGTGCTAGAGAGAAGCTACCCCAGCGAGGCTGGTTGCTACGCAGAGCTGTCCCGGAGCTCAAGCTTTCCCCACACCTGGGCAGCAAAAGAAACCGGAGAAGTCCTGCACTTACCCAGAGGTTGCAGGGCCAAGCTGTCCAAGTCAGGCAGAAAAGAGGGATCTGATGCACGTCGAAGATCATGGTTCTACGTTGTCCAAGAGACACGGGAGCGGGGCCAAACTGCTAGCCTGGAGAAAGGAACAAGCATAACTGGCCAAGCCTCGGACCAGCTGGGCAGGGCTTGTATGCGATGATGATGGTGGCCCTGATTTTTGAAGCTTTCCGAGTCAAGCGGCAGAAGGCGTTGCAACTGTGGGGTTGTGTTGCAGAACTTCCTGGCCCAAGTGGCCCGAGCGAGGAGGTTGGAGTTGATGATCACGCTCAACGAGCTGGGCGGTATCGGCGTTGGACGAGGGTTTCACGTAGATAGAACAAGATGGTTGGCAGAGCTGAGGTTCGTGGTATCTTATATACAACTACCAAGCACTGCTGTCACGATGAAAAGGAGGCTCCGTGGAGTTGATGCAGGAGAGCTTCCAATTCATTGCTGGGGCAGCTTACCAGGTTGTCGTCATACTGACCGGCTCCCCACGTTTAGGTAAGTCAGTTTCGCTAGCGTACTTGGGCGCACGTTGTGCAAGCGGGCGGGATGAACCGTGCGGACTGAGATGCAGCACACGTGACTCAATCTTCCCGGTAATCCCTCCGATATTCTTTCCGAGTCTTATTATTTACATTATGACTGTTGAATTACGATGCGAATAGAGACTGCTATCCAAGGCAGCCTGGGCAAGCATGCCACAGCCGTCACATGTACTCGTCTTCCAGCTGATTGAACAAATTTCTCGCGGCCTCACCGGTTAGCTCAAAAGACTTGCTCCTCAACGAGCCGTCTCCCAAGCCTCCAACGCGATCAGCAAGCACCTGGCGCACCTGCTCCGGGCTCCGCTGGTGGTGGATCTCAAGCTGCAATGTCTTCTTCTCCGCATCTTTGGGGCCTACCACAGCAATGAAACTGTACCCCTTCTTCTTCGCTTCGCGAATCTTCTTGCCTAGCGAACGCGCAGATGTATCCGTGTCAACGTGCATAGGGATGCGGCCGGTTATCTGTGCAGCTG
>JAKLMF010000758.1:0-10222 GCA_022813555.1 Botryosphaeria agaves | reverse complement strand
GTGATTCTATGAGCCTCACAACAGCGTAAATATTACGGGACGTGCGGGGCTGTCTTGCGCTAGCCAAAGATCGTTAGTTGCCCCACTTGAGGTACAGATCTGTATGGCAATCATGCATGAATTTGCGCGCCATAGCAGCCACAAGGCTGATAACAATTTCCTGCAGAGTGGTGAGGCCTTAGAGCTTGGACAAGACTCATTTATAAGTATGAGGGATAGTAAGAGCTCATTGATGGAGCTGTGGTGGAGGAAGTCTATTACGCTATAAAAGGAGACTCTTTACAAATCAGGCGTGAGGGCAATAATACAAATGTGATTTTCTAGTGGAAGGGGTTTTAAAGAGGGATTAATAGATAGGGAGCTTAGTAATAAGGTAAATAGCTAGTATTGATCTAACTATTTTATAGCTAGAGATAAATACCTAAGGAGTTCCTAGGTAAAGTTTTTAGAGTAGGGTTTATATAGGAGCCGCTTAGCGGCGCCTTACCCTATTAGGCTTATAGGGTATTCCCATATGCCTTGCAGGGGTCTTTTTAGGGAGTCGCTGGGAGGTTGCAGGGTCACATGATTCTATGAGCCTTACAAGTTTAGGATGTCTGGGAGTGGCTATGGAATATAACTTATAAGAAGATATAGGAGATATTAAAGTGTGTACAGATTTTAGGATGCTTGAAGTCAAAGTACCTGTTATTTTTTTCGGCACGCAGGGATTTTCGGCACGCAGGGATGGACGTTATATATTTGTATAGAGATAGTGGATGGCAGGTATGTAACACATGATTGACAGCTCTCCCCATGGGGTCGGGCCGAGCTCAAGCAACGTGACACGCGCCACGGGCAATGACGATGTCGATCCTTGGTGGCTGACACCTGCTGTGCCTCCAACGCGCACCCAACTCCGTTACAACACCCTCACCATCGTACTCGAGTACTCTCCCTAGGATACTCAGTTTTCTGGAGCAGGAGGGGTTTGTTTCCCCACGCGCCCGACCTCTGTACACCACTCAAACACCATCCGATACGCCGGGAAGCGTTTCTGCATCAGCTTGCCGCTGCCAAAGACCACACGGTAGCATCAAATTAGCCAAAGAGCAACGAGAATCTGCTAGAGTACTTCGTCAAATACAGAAACACACAAGGCTCACGTTAGACTGTGCATTCTCATAGTTTCATCGCCGGCCGGCTTCCGCCAGTCGACCACAACCGGACCGAGCAATGAGAAGCGGTTTGCCAAGCTGGCAGCTGCTCCTCACGCTTCTGCTCGCTCTTATATCCGTAGCTCTTTCATCAGATGATGATGGCTGGACGAAGAAGCATGAGGCGGGCAGATGTGCTATAAGAGGGCAATGTGGCAAGCAAGGGTTCTTTGGCTCCGAGCTCCCATGTCCCGACAACGGTCTAGCAGAAGAGCCGGATGAGGATGTACGGAAGAAGCTTGTCAGTATCTGCGGTGATAAGTGGTCAGAAGGAGCGATATGTTGCAAGAATGAACAGGTACATCCACGTCCTGCATAGACGAGTTTATGATGAGCTAACAACATGCTAGCTGGACGCTCTTCAATCGAACCTGAAGCGCGCCGAATCGCTCATATCTGCATGCCCTGCTTGCAAAGAAAACTTCTGGAACCTCTTCTGCACCTTCACCTGCTCGCCCGACCAATCACTCTTCGTAAACGTCACGAAAACGGCTACCAAGGGAAATAAGCGTCTCGTGACGGAGCTGGACAACCTCGTGTCTGACTACTACGGATCGGGCTTCTACGATAGCTGCAAAGACGTCAAATTCGGTCCCACGAACTCAAGAGCAATGGACTTCATTGGGGGTGGTGCAAAGAACTACACTCGGTTCCTGAAGTTCTTAGGTGACAAGAAGGCGCTTGGGAGTCCTTTCCAGATGAACTTCCCAAGGCCGAACGCGACTGAATTTCCGGATATGACTGCGATGAACGACACGTCCAGGCAGTGCAACGACACGGACACACGATGGCGCTGCGCATGCGTGGACTGCCCAGGCTCATGCCCAGCATTGCCCGAAGTTGCCGAAGCGAAGACATGTCATGTGGGAACCTTGCCGTGCCTCTCTTTCGCAGTGATTCTCATCTATTCTATCTTCATATTCCTGCTCATCCTTGCTGTATCAGGTCATGTCGCGTATCAGAAGCACTCGCAGTCTAAGAACGAGCGCCTCAGGTTGCTGCAGGATGCAGCACCGAGTGACGATGAGGACGAAGGCGATGTGGTGCATAACGCTGGGTTGCTTGACCGACCACAGAAGCACTATTTTCTGAACACGATTTGTGACAGAGCTTTCAGCAACTTGGGCCGTGTTTGTGCGCGGTTTCCGGCTATCACGATTAGCACCAGTGTTCTCATCGTTTTCCTCTTAAGTCTTGGCTGGATCAGGTTCGCTGTCGAGACGGACCCAGTACGCCTGTGGGTGGCACCAGACTCAGCTGCTGCTAAGGAGAAGGAGTTCTTTGACGCCAACTTCGGGCCGTTCTTCCGCGCACAGCAGGTCTTCCTCGTAAACGACAGCTCCACTCCGTCTGGCCCTGGACCTGTACTCAGCTACGATACACTTAGCTGGTGGTTTGACGTTGAGAGCAGAGTCAGGCGCTTCAAGTCGCTTCGTGGTGGCTACACATTGGACGATGTCTGTTACAAGCCTACAGGAGAGGCTTGTGTCATCCAGTCTATCACTGGCTACTTCGATAGTACGGGGGCCGGTCCTGATGCAGATGACTGGACGGACAGAATCAAGGACTGCACCGAATCACCCGTCAACTGTTTGCCAGATTTCCAACAACCTCTCCAACCGAAGATGATCCTTGGCGGCTGGAACAACAGTGTCTTAGACGCTCAAGCATTGGTTGTAACATGGGTTGTCAACAACTACGCAGAAGGTACAGAAGAGGTAGATCGAGCGATGGCTTGGGAGGAGACGTTGAAAGATATGCTCCTGGACGTGCGAGACGAAGCAGCAGCACGGGGTCTCCGCCTTTCGTTCAACACTGAGATAAGTCTGGAGCAAGAGCTGAATCAGTCGACGAACACGGACGCCAAAATTGTGGTCATCAGCTACATCATCATGTTCCTCTACGCCTCTCTTGCGCTCGGATCAACCACGCTTGCCGCTAAATCCATACTGCACAACCCTGCAAACGCGCTCGTGCAGTCCAAGTTCATGTTGGGCGTTGTCGGCATCATCATCGTACTGATGTCTGTATCCGCATCGGTGGGCTTGTTCTCCGCCGCAGGCATCAAGGTCACTCTCATCATCGCTGAGGTCATTCCTTTCCTGGTGCTTGCGGTCGGCGTGGACAACATCTTCCTCATCGTGCATGAGTTCGAGCGCGTTAATGTCAGCCACCCTGAGGGAACGGTTTCCGAGAGGGTTGCGAAAGCGTTGGGCAGGATGGGCCCCAGCATCTTGCTCTCGGCCACTACTGAGACGGTCGCTTTTGCGCTAGGAGCCGCTGTCGGCATGCCTGCTGTGCGCAACTTTGCAGCGTATGCTGCGGGTGCGGTGTTCATCAATGCGCTGTTGCAGGTCACCATGTTTGTCTCCGTGCTGGCATTGAACCAGAGAAGAGTTGAGGCAAGCCGTGCGGACTGTGTGCCCTGCATTCGTGTCAGCAAAGCGGATGCAGCTGTCATCAACGGAGGGATGCTGTATGGCATGGAAGAGGAGGGCAGTCTGCAACGCTTCATCCGCAAGACCTATGCTCCCGCACTCCTAGGCAAGAAGACTAAAGTCGGCATCATGACCATCTTCCTCGGCCTCTTCACTATCGGCCTTGCCCTTGTCCCCAAGGTCGAACTCGGCCTAGATCAGCGCATTGCCATCCCCCGCGACTCCTACCTGATCTCCTACTTCGACGACCTCTCCACCTACTTCGACGCCGGCCCGCCCGTCTACTTCGTCACCCGCGACCTCAACGTCACCCAACGCGCCCACCAACAACAGCTCTGCGGCCGCTTCTCCACATGCGCCGAGTTCTCCCTCGCCAACATCCTCGAGCAAGAACGCAAGCGGCCCGATGTCTCCTACATCGCCGACGCCACCGCCAGCTGGTTGGACGACTACTTCCACTGGCTGAACCCGGCGCTAGACCTTTGCTGCAACGACGGCAGCGAATTCGAACCCAAGGCGTGCTTCGCAGGGCGCGACCCGGCATGGAACATCACGCTGTCCGGCATGCCCGAAGGCCAAGAATTCATCACCTACCTCACCCGCTGGCTGTCCTCCCCGACATCAGAGGCGTGCCCATTAGGCGGGCAAGCCGCGTACAGCAACGCAGTCGTAGTTGACGCCAACACGACCTCAATCCCAGCCTCGCACTTCCGCACCTCCCACACGCCGCTGCGCACGCAGGCCGACTTCATCGGCGCCTACACGGCCGCGCGCCGCGTCGCGGACACGATCAGCGAGCGCACCGGCGCCGACGTGTTCCCCTACAGCAAGTTCTACATCTTCTTCGACCAGTACGTCTCTATTGTGCGGCTGGCGGTCGCGCTGCTGGGGTCCGCGCTGGCGATCATCCTCGTGCTGACGAGTGTGCTGCTGGGGTCTGTGAGGACGGGCGTGGTCGTGACGGGCACGGTGGCGATGATACTGGTGGATATTGCGGGGACGATGGCGGTTGCGGGGGTTAGTCTTAATGCTGTTTCGCTGGTCAATCTGATTATCAGTGTTGGTATTGGAGTTGAGTTCTGCGCGCATGTGGCGAGGGCGTTTGCGTTCCCGAGCGCGACGGTTATGGAGCGCGCGCCGCGGCATAGGTTTAGAGGTAAGGATGCTAGGGCGTGGACGGCGCTGGTGAATGTGGGGGGCAGCGTGTTCAGTGGGATTACGGTGACGAAGTTGTTGGGGGTGGTGGTGCTGGCGTTCACAAGAAGCAAAATCTTTGAGGTGTATTACTTTAGGATTTGGCTGAGTTTGGTGGTTTTCGCGGCGCTGCATGCGTTGGTTTTCCTGCCGGTTGCGCTGAGTTTCTTCGGTGGCGAAGGTGAGTGAAACCAGTTCATCGCTGTTGGAGATTCAGACGCTGACAATGGTGTTGCGACAGGCTACGTTGACCCCGAATCGGCTGGTGGGCTGGAGGAGGATCTCAGATCGCGGCGGTATCCGGCATTGCTGGCAGATGAGCAGTATGACTCTGATGAGCTATAGCATGGTAGTGTACTCATTGCACGGCGACTGGATATAGATAGGTATCGTTAGGCTCAGAATGCACAGCGGCGGCATCCCGCTTTGAACCCTTGGGTGTATCACAGAATACGGTCATTTTGCGTATATTCTTGTTCTATGCATGTAGGGTCTGACTACGGCAAAAAAGCTCATGGGCAAAAACATCCAGCAGTGGGTATTCCCCAGCGGTCACCCATCTGAGTACTAACCAACCGATTCGGAGCTTCAGTATAGGAGAGCGGACGGGTTCCTCTGTTCTCCCCGATCTATGGCCGTATGTGACGGTTTATACATTTTCGATAATACATAACTGGTTGTCCTTCACATAGCGATCACGCTTCCACACAGTCTCTTCACACACCATCCCTCTATCCCGACCTCGATGCCTCGCTCTCCCTAACCACCCCTCCCACTCCACTCCCATTCACCTCCCCAACAACCCCTTCCTCAAGCCGCTTCGTAGCATCCTTCGCCGAGTCATCAACATCCAGCCCCTTCTCCCCCAAGCCCAGCCCCATCTCCGCCCTGCCCCTGCGCTCCTCCTCCCCAGACCTGACAACCTCAATCTGCACCTCCGTATCCTTGCCATACACCCTGAGCCCAACAACACACACCGCATTCCACGGATCCCTCACAAACTCATCATCCTCATCCCCCACCCTTCTGCCTTTCTTACCCTCAGATCCGCCCCTCCCATGCGCCCCTCCAGGGCCACCAGCATGCCCGCCAAACAACTCCTCATACTGATCTCCGCCGCGCGGCTGCTCCTCGCCCTCAGACCCCTCCTCGCTCTCCGGTCCATCAATCTCCGAGTCCCAGCTCAACTCATCATCGCTAACATCACTCAGACTCAGCTTCATTACGCCACTAACACTAGCCCTATGCAACATAACACGCGGCGGCGGCACAGGAGACAGCGTCCCGCGGCGCGAGGGCGGCAGGTGCGACAGCGTGGACTCGCGCCGGGGCGGAACAGGTTTGGGGGAGGAGGTGCGGGGCGCGTTGGTGATGTTTGCGCTGCTGGTTGTTGTTGTTGGGGGGGTGGAGGGCCGGTGGGTGGGGTTGTCGAGGGAGTCGATGCGGCGGTGGAAGGACTGGAGGGGGGCGATGGCGGCATCGGCGGTTGGGTCGTCGAGGCCGTTGATGGCGAGGCCGAGGCCGTTGAGGTGGGGTTTGGGGGGTGCGGTGGCGTCTTGGTCGAGGCGGAAGTCGTCGAAGCGGTTGCTCGGGGTGGATGTGCCGTTTTCGAGGGCGGTGCGGTCTCTGTTCTCTTGCAGTTTCTTGGTGGCTTTCTCCATCTTCTCCATCCTTTTGATGTCGCGCCTGATGTTGCGGAGTTTTTCTTTCCGTTTGTGGCGGAGGTTGGCTTCCTTCGCCTTCTTTGCATTTGCCTTTTTCCTTTCGTGTCTCTCTCGTTTCTCCTGTGCTTTCTTTTCGCTTTCGAGCTCTTTGAAGCGGCCCTTGGCATGGGCGAGGTCGTAGCTGAGGCCGATCGAGAGGAGCTTCTCTCTGCGGGTACGGCACGTGTCGCGGATGACTTGCTCTGGTGTCTGTCTCTGCTCGCATCTCTTCGCGGTGATCTTGAGGAGCACGGAGTAATTGCCGGGGTCCAGATCAAGCTCGGCGCTGACGGACCGTTTCATGTAGTAGGGACTATTGCTCCGTACAATGTAGTCGTGTTCGCCTTCCTTGTGCAAGCGGAAACTTAGATGGAACTCGTACTGACCCTCCAACCCATAGAAGTACCGATCGTTGAGCTGTAGTGACGGTCAGATACAATTCTGAGTTGTACAGGAATCCCAACTTGCCTGTGAAAGGACAATGACAACGGGACTCTTTTTAGTGAGAGTGATCTTAAATTTGGTGTCCAAGTAGTCAACAGACCACGGCACGTTCAGGCTGGTCCACTGCTGAGTGACGGTCCACTCATCGCTGAACAGCCGGGTACGGTCGAAATGTTGATAGTTTCGAAGCAGATCGTGATAGGATATCCAGAAGACCTGCAACCGGTCAGCACCAATAGTCTGTCCACGAATTCCATGGTGACCGTACTCCGTCGTCACCAAACTGATGATCAAGCTTGGTCATCCACTCGGGTGTCCACTCAGCCGATCCATCACTCCATGCACCACGCCATTCCGTGTTGCCCCAAGGATTCCTTTGCGGGTCGTGAGCATAGTGGAAGGCACAATCGAGTTTAGTCAAGACTTACCTTAGTTTCAGAAGTCTTTTTCCATCTATCTCCCTTGCTTCCATGATTGAATAGGCGTGTTTCTCCAGTATGCCTTTCCGTTGGCCGTAAATGCCTCCCATCTGACCGCATCCGAAGAGGAATTGCTCATTGACGTTCATGAGCTCTTCTCTCCAGAACTGATCTTTGTCAAGAATGTCTGTCGCGAACAGCTCGGTAGTGACGCCGCCAGTGAGGTCTTCGATGCCCTCTCTGCAACAGATTAATATCAACCAGAAAATGCATGTGTATGATGCGACTCACCCCACGAAGCCACCGTCAATGGCTGAGTAGTCTCCGTGTGCTTTGGCATAGGCCTTCTCCAGCAGTGGCAGCCAGGTCTCATTCGCGTCACTACATTGAGCAAAGTACAGCGCGCGTGACCCTGTCTGCATGACGGTTCGATATTCTTCCTCCGGACTTGTGCGATTCTGCAGCTCTAGCCATTGGTTCCGGTCCAGTATAGATTCGTCGAAGTCTTCTTTGATGAGATACAGCTTATCGTCGATGACCTCTGATATCCACTCGCCATCTGCAACGCATTAGTATATGATTGTTGTAACCCTTGGCTCTAGTTCAGTGCCTTACCTCGGTGAAAGACGAAGCCATAGACGCCAACCTGTTCGTCCTGTGCAACGCATACTTTCTGTATAAGACCGACCTTATTGCTCAATGTGCACAGCGCAGACATGAACCAGCAATCCCCATCTTTGCCTTGCCGTACGTCGCTTGCCGTTGCGCCTTCGATAAAGAATTGGGGCTTCTCGAATATGTCCTGTTGACCATGAGCAATGCACAAGTACAGAGAGGAAGCAATGCAGATATACCTCAACGCGCTTGACAGACAACGGCTTCAAGTCTGTCCTTATCTGATCTAACCCACACAGACAGTCGGGGGTGCTGCTAAACCTCAACGAGCGCTTGAAGTCCGCCTCGATATCGAAGTGCGGATCCCGATACTTCTGATTGATGCGCCGACACTCATTGACTATCTTGTTGACTTTTGCTCTGCAAGCCTCCGCAGCTTGGTCGTACGATTTGACAGCATTCTGCCCAGGTGTGGCGCCCTTCGGAGCATGTGCAGCAGCGCGCTTGGCGTAGAGGTTATCAGGGAGGATGGTAAACGCCTTGCCAGGCACCTTGGTTGTGAACTTGTCCCAAAACTCATCAATGCCTTTCTGGGGCGGTTGCTTCTTGGCCTCTCGTCTCGGCGGTGGTGGTGCGCGTTCTCCAGCTCCAGGTGATGGCGCGCGAGTTCGTGGTGGGGGAGATGGAGCGCGAGACGGGGGTTGTGTAATCTCCGGCGCATCCACGTTTTTGGATCGACGTTCGGACGGCATCGTGGCTAGTCGGGTCGGGACGAGATGAAACAGCTCCAATGGTCCGAAGGTTCAACGGTAGGGGATTCAGAAGACTTGAGTCGGAGCCACGAGAAGCGGATATAAATACGAGAGCTCGGATGAGCAATTGCGGCTGAGGCTTGGACCAACATGGTGCAAGACGTGACTACGTATCTGTCTAACTGGGATAGATATTTCCAGCAAGCGGGGGCGGTAGAGAGTTGTCGGCGCTGCCGCGTGAGTGGGCGGGTGGCTTGATGCATGCATGAGGGCTGATGTGCTTTGGACAATCTGGGTCTAGCCGTATCCAACACGAAGCAACCTCCGTGGAAGAGAGTGGTGAACAGTGGATTACTCGTGCTGTCATAACGGCCCCTGGGCGTATTGTAGCGCTTACAGGGGCCGAATCCTTTGGTGCTACTACTGGGATCTTACCGCTGTGGCAGCGCTTCGAAGCGGTGTCCTGTGCTTGTGCTTTGTACTCGCAAGTTGGTCGGGGATCTGTGGTCTAGACGGGTATGTACTGTATATTCGAGAGGTCGCATATATCACCGTGTGTTCAATCGCGGGTGCTGTTGTGAGCTCGGAAGCGTGGGCACCAAGACAAATCTCCTGACAAATGCAGATGACATGAAAGAGGTGGAGGTTGTGAAACTGTTCCTCATCAACCACATCATGCGCAGGAACAGATTCCACTTCCGTCAGAATTCCTCGGAAAGTGTTCCGTACACTGCACAGTGACATCAACCCTGACACAGCTGGCCAAGACACGAGACAGAGTGGAGCACATGTGTAAGCAGATGTATATATATAGAGTGCCTGACACATGATCCGTATATCTACGATCCACCTCTTATCCCTAATCTCTAAAGAGAATGTTCCTCAAAATACACGGATTCCCATTGTCTGGACAAACGTTCGCGCGATTGAGCTGCTTGGTCTTCGGTCCGGTAGGGCCGCTCACATATTTCCGCTGTCCGAAGAACTCCTTCTGGCGTGGATCTGAGTCTGGATACTGCTGATCACCCCAATGGCCATCAAAGTTGAGCCACGCAGTTGGAGTACTGGAGTCGTATGCGGTGAAGTGGCCGGTTAATGCGTCATACCTGTAGTAGTAGGCGCTCAGAGTTGGATCCCATAGAGCGCCGGCATTTGTACGGTCCGTGATGAGTCCCGCAAAAGGCAGATTGAAGTTGGGGATCGTGTGGTCGTGGTCACCATCTTTGGCGTAGGTCGCATGTGTCCCGTTGGCACTATACGCGAGTGGCTAGGACACTGTGAGTGAAAGCGGTGAGGTTGTGTAGTGTACGCGTCTTACCCGTAGCCCAGACTTGCGCAAGATCGAATACTTGAATGCTTCGCCATTGGCGTGCTGTGAATACCAGATGTAGGTCGGGACACCGTTCGAGAACCGAATCATGTTATGCTCCCTTCATCCATTAGCTGCTGTTCTCTCTCAAA
>JAKLMF010000757.1:0-10227 GCA_022813555.1 Botryosphaeria agaves | reverse complement strand
CCCACCGACGTCTGGAACTGACTCCAGACACTTAACCTCAGCCCTGGTCAGGCCTTGGCTACTGTCGTCGTGCAACCAAGCATATTCGAGCGCTTTGAACGGTTTTTTGATATCTCCCACCATCGCCACTTTTGGCACTTGGTCCCAAGGGATGGAGTCGACATCGATCCTGACAAGACGCTTGGACGTCGGCGTCTGATTTGCCGTGGGACTCACTGTCGACTCTTTGAGCTGTAGGAAGCTGAAACTGACGTCGGATTCGCTTTCAGTGCCTTTGATAAAAACAGACAGCACGAGAATAATGAAGCTCTTGTCACCCGCCGTATTCTTCTTCAAATGAAGGCTAAGTGCCGATCCATTGCTTAGTGAAGCACCAGCCGTACCTATTTCGCTAGATCCGATCTCGATGTCGGCAAAGTCCGGGATGATGTCGACAACACTAGGATCAGACACTGCAGCACGCAATATCTTCTTCAGACTCGTCCTAATACCAGGGGCTACAGTAAGTTTTGCCACGAAGTCCCAGCCCTTGTCTGGCTTCCAGTCAAAATTAAGGTCAAGATTGAACACGTCGAGAAGGAGTGAAGCGGTGATTTTGAATTCACTCCCTTTACCACCAGTATATTTATAGTCGATGCTGAGCGCTTCGATTTCGAAGTGCCGCGCTATACCCATGACGGAGGCTCGGTCTGTATCTGGGAACAAGGAGAGAAGGTTGGCCATGCTGAGGGTCTGCACTGTACCGGACAGATGCCATTGTTCTGCTAGTGAATCGTACTCGATGACAGCATCAATGAAGGCATCTGGGGTTGGAGATTGTCCTTTGAGACGTATAAGAGCCTCAAGGCTCACACTATATTGTGCTGGATCGTGAGACCAGTCGTAAGAGCCTGCGAGTTGTACCTTCTCCAGAATGAAGTGCCTCGCGGCATGCATTTGTGTTTGGTGGGCTACCATAGTACCTTGCACGTACAGCTGCGACGAAGAGACGGAAACATCCAAGAAGACAATTGCAGGGTTGAGTTCCGCAGGTAGGTTATGGACCGTGAGGCCAGGTAACAGATTAACCACGTGCAGCGCATCGACATACTCACCTCTGGGTTTCTTCAGGGCCAGGTAGTCTTCGTAGCCTCGATCTAACTCCTGTGCGTACAGAGTGAGATATGGGGGATATAGTGGCGAATGTAAATTTCCATGAATCTCGTGGGGACTCGGTGACCGGCGGCGATCGTAGGAGTATGACAACTACATAATGATCAGACGGAAGGTTTCAAGTTGGGAATGATACAAGGGAGAGGACAATGTACTGACCCAGAAAGCGGCTTTTCGAGATAAATTCTGGGGGTCACCACCGAAGTCAAGACCAAGCTCCATGTCTAGTGAAAACATTTGAAGTCCGCTCTCATTGATCAGCAGACCAAGCTCTCGGACCGCTGCTTTATGTAGCGGTGACACTTTGTCAAGCCAATTCGTAACGCCCTTTACATCGTCTTCATTCACACCGGCAAGGGAAGCCAACCAGCCTAGTAAGTCTTCCAGGGACCCATCATCAGGCTGAATGATTATTTTGAGACCATCGCTCGTGAAGTCAAAGGTTGCCTTCAGGGTTGATATGATGAAATCTCCTCGGACATCTTTGTTATGAGTATTTCTCATGATGTCTACCGACATTCCTAGTTCCGGACTATCGATCCAAGTAAATCCACCGGTTTTATCTACCCGTCTTGAAGTCTTTCTTGCAAAAACCTTGACTGCGCCAAGGTCTAGCTGTCCGGGTACATGGTTCTTGATAAACGTCTGTAAGGCACCATGGTCTGTAAGATTGAATTGTAGACGGGTGGTAGTAAGATAGCACGCCTTGGGATTGAACCAAATTGCGTTGCGAGAAGCGGGTGAATTGTCCAGGGTAAGCCGAATGAAGGTACCCAACCCTCGGACAAACCTTGTCTCCATTTCGATGAAGTCTAGCAAATCTCCGAGCGTGGTCTGTATTGCAGGTGTGTTCTCGTCTAACCCGAGGATCATCGTGCACGTGAGATCTTGGTTCCCATAGGGAAATAGGGGTAACGCAGGATACTTCTGCTGAAACCAATCTGGGAGTTGGAAGGTGCGTAAAACAATGTTGTGTGTAGTGGTGAACAACAATTCCTGCGCCGCGGCACCTGATTGCCATGATCTTGTCAACTTCAGAAAAACATCAGACATCAACTGGGTATCAGAACCGGTAGCGGTAACGGAAACCAGTTGAGTATTGGGACGGGTATCAGCAGCAGACGGTACACCTAAAGTTGAAATCAACCAACTTGCAATATCGTCTTTCATCCCCAAGAAATCCTGGCGAACGGCATCGGGCTTTCTTCCGAATCCAACGCTCGCAGTACGGAGTGATCTGACAAAATTGTTGAGAGCCTTGCTGGCGCGTGTGGTCGGAGAGATTGAGACAAGGATAACGGACGGGTCGAGAGTGAAAGCAGAGACGTCTGTAGAATCAGGAACCATCCAATAGCCAGGCGCAAGGCTCAAATGAACTGGAGCAACTGCCCGCGGCGGGCCGGATGCGGGCCGAGAGCTAACAGCTAGCCTCAAAGACCGAGATGATGCACGGCGCTCTCCGCGTCCGGTCGCATCGCTTCCACCGGAGTCGACTTCAAGCTCATCCTTCTGCTCTTCTGCGTCACCCTCTCCGCTGTGCGCGCTATTGTCGGCGGCCTCCGCAGCAACCGCAGCATCAGCTTCAACTTTGGTAAATCGCCTTCTCTTCGATCCTATCTCCGGGTCTTGTTCCACGAGCGACTCTGCAGTGCTTCCACTTCGAACCCGGGTACGATCAAAGGGTGTGGTTTCGTGGCTCCATCTCTTGTAGTCAAGGTCTTGAATATCACCTAGAGTATCCGTGTCCACCATATGCGGTATCACATCACCATCAGTGAGCACCCTATCTGTGGAACCAATTCTTGTTCTCGTAGGGTTCAATCTTGAGCAGACTTTCCAAAAACTGATTACTCCCGGTCCTCTTGAAGCGTACGGTCGCGCAGTCTCAGTGACAATACTCAGCTGGGGCCAGACAGTGTCCGCTATCAGCTTTTGTAGTTCTAGCCGAAACCTGCTAATCTTTTGCGGGTCTGCTTCCGCTTCTGCCTGATCTTGCAAGACTTCCTCAGGTGTTGCCCACAGGAAGTCATTGTCAAAGTAGTTGTCCAGCTGAGCATCTTCCAGCAAACGCTTTATATCATCTTGATACGCTTTTACAAGTGGATTGGCCGCTGTAGGCGATTCGATCCTTGCTGTCATAGCGATATTGAAGCCTTTTAATTTTGATACAACCGGGTATGATACGTTCGTCCTCAAGGACGAGGTGGAACTGCTGCTGTCAGAGAGTGACCCATCGGTTTGGTCAACAGTCGTGCTCGGAGCAACAGGATTGATTTGCTCTGATAGCCAATAGGGATAGCGGGTTGAATACAAAAAAGGCTTATCGCGGTGTTGAGATTTGGCCCATGCGAGGAGCCAGATAAGCAGTTCCCAACCTTTGAGAGCGGGATCAGCAGAGCCTTGCCAAGCTTTGTTGTTATTTTATAACTCACGTGGATGGCCATGCATGTTACCGGCGGAGACGATGACGGATTTCGGCGTTAGCTGCTCAAAGAGAAGCCCTGGTGAGGCCTTTGCATCTCCGTGATGGCTCAGCTAGATCGCCCGGTTCAGCACAGGACTAAAGTCAGAACTCACTCGTCTTCCTTCCTCTTCGGTCCTCCATCAGCACAAAGTCTTACGAAACTCATAGCGATATTACGGGTCTGATTCATAGCATCTACGCCTCGAGCGCTAGAGCTCTTGATGCTATCAACGCTATGAATCTGGCTGCGTAATGCCGGATGAAGTCGCAGAGCCGACGATCGCTTACGAATTTGTTTTGGTGCGATGTCTCCGAGTGGAAGCCTGCTCCGAATTCAAGGGGAGAATACTTACTTTCACGGCGCCAATACCGTAATTCGGCGTGATGCTTATCCAATTTATTACAGCCTGCTCTTGACGCCAGTATGAGTCTCCCGCCAAGTAGTGAGAGATTCGTCCGTTACCCCAGAGAACCACGCAAATGACGGACGCTGCATTGGTATTTTGGTCCACAGACTCATTCCCTTCAGCGACGTTCGGATCATTGATCACCTTTATTACGCCAAAGTGCCGGGGTCCTGTCGTAAATAATTGATGTTAGCTTAGGATCGAACTCAATCAAGATGAGCATCATGCTCAGCAAAGGAGATGAAACGCACCCACGAGTCTTGTTTCTACGCCCTTCTCAGAATCACCACTGACAGAACTGATATTGCCAGGGATATCGCTCCTGAATACCGCCGTCGATGTACTTGCTCCCTGTGGGCTATCAAAAAACCTGCCATAGCTGAACCTATCACCACCAACGACGACAAGCGCAGGCTCCATGACCCCGAGGTTGAGGCTCTCAGCGAGACGCGTGGGTCCGGCGTAATTGGTGTCCAAGCCCGGACCGGTGTTCCTGAAAAGGTCCCGGCCTCTGATCTCAGGCCATCCCGCTCGCACCTTGCAGAACCCTATCGCCCAGATATCGTCATAGAAAAAGTCGAGGTGGTTGTTGCCATCTTTTCTTAGCGCTGAGATTCTGCCTTTCTTGTTGCGACCTGGTTTCAGCACGTCCCAATATGGCAAATAGAGGACAGTGTCAGGCCTGCTGCGAGCGCTGCCTGTCGCACCCGCGGTATACTTGAAGAATGGAATTTCTACAGTCGTTGCGAGAGTGGCCTTGTTGTCACCATCTCCGCAAGCTGTCTTCAACGCTCTTCTCATCAGCGAAAGGACTCCTTCGTAATGGTCTGCATCCCAGTGCGTGATGACGACGGCATCGAACTTGAGTCGCCCTGGGCTGCCATCGGCGTTTCTTGGTACTTGGTATTGTCCTGGGATCTGGTTGTTGATGCAATGATCAATGACCCTCGCATGATTCCCGCGACCCCCGTCTATGAGGACGGCTCCGTGTATTATGGGATTGGCATCGACGACATGCTCAAGCTTGAGAACGATGGAACAGTCGCCAACACCGATATTGAGGTGTATTGTATCGACGTATAACGTCAGTGAAGTCATAGCTGCTGGCGTCTCGTCTTCGATGGGTGAGAGAGGCTGGTCGTGTCTTTGAAGAGGATGGCGCGCGTGGCTGATCGGCCAGGCGGCATCGCCAGAGCTCAGCGCCCGAGTGTGCCAGAAGGATCACCTTTCGTCTGTCGCCGACGAGAGTTGAGGGGTGTGCTCGCGTTGTTTGGTAGCTCTTGCGACATGGGTAGACTCGCATTGCTTTGAGGTACGGACTACTGCGGAGCATGGTGAAGTTCGATGTCGGCCGTGCGCGGAGAAACGAACCGGCTGAACGCATGGATGTTGATTGTGGGATTAAAGCCGAAATGGAAGTTGATAAGCTGAACTGGAAGCTGAGGTGAAGGCGTCTGCAAGGCGGCTGCAAGGTGACGGTTCGCGCTTTGGTGTTGCTGTTCAGCTCGGCTCGACTTGACATGACAACCAAGGAGGAAGCTAAAACTCTCCCCTCTCCCCTCCCTCGCCTTTCAAGGTTAGCGAGCCCGTACCGACTGCACAGACACGGCATTACAGGGCAAGATTGCAGTCAGCTTTCAGCTCCGTCCGTAGACTTTAGTCAATGATAATCCATCGCTTTGCTTCAGCTCGCGTCGCATGCCCTGCATCGCGTCGACTCGTGTCTGCAGGGCGGCATATTAGCGCACCTGATCAAACCGCGCGCCCTGATTCTGCATTCGACAGGCAAACGGAAGGAGAACGCTGAGTCTGCTCGCTATCAGAGCGGGGCATCAATCCCTCGAAAACAGAAGAAACCACGTGTCTCTTCCACACGGGGCAGTCCAGACCAGCATCAAAACATTACCAAGTCCCATCAAAAACAGCAATGCCACCATCCCCACCCCTCCGTGTCCTCTTCTCAGTCATAACCCCAATCCTCCTCATTCTCTCCTTCGCCTTTTCCCTCAAGGCAACTCTCACCCGCGACTGGGTCCTACGTGAGAGCTGGGACTACTCCGGAGAGACCCCGCAAGAACAAAGCCCGCTGCACCGCTCGCTGTTCACTAGCTGCTCGCCCACGAAGCCCGCCGCCACGTGGATAGAGAGATGCACGCGGTACACGAAACCCGGTGCGTCGTGCTTTGATGGGCCAAATGGGACCGACTTCCCGTCCTTGTGCCAACAGATCAAAGTTGGCGGGAGATTGATTATCGTGGGGTTGGTGTTTGTGGGTGTGGCGGTGGTGCTTAGTTTTGTGCTTTGCGGGGCGAGCCTTTCGTACAATCCGCCTTCCGGGGGAACCGCGCAGACAGAACCATCGACGACCAGCAACTCCAGCCACCATCACCACCATCATCATAAGAAAGGCCACAACGACATCTCCGAGGTGGGTGAGGCGCCTTCTACTGCACCCACCACCTTTCTAAGCACCCCCACCACGCCAATCGTAAAATACCTCACCGCGTCTCTCCGTATCCTGACCGTCATCAGCGCCGCAAGCCTCTTCCTCGCCGCCATGATCGGCGGCAACGCGCTGCTGAATCTGCAGCCGCCCAACGGCGACTTCGAGGCTGGCAATGGTCCCCATACCAAGGACGAGAATTGGCGACTCGCTCACGGGTATGGGTTTGCGACGGCGGGATGGGTGGTGGCCGCCATTGCGGTGCTGTTCATTGATCTAGTCTGGGGAAGGCCGGTAGATGGACTGGTTTTGTAATCTTGGGAGGGGAAAGGATGTGGGTTGGAGAGGATGAAGCATGAGCTCTTGAGAAAGAGTATGGAGGTCAGGGGCGGTGTGGGTAATTTGCACCTTTTTCAGGGCGATGGTGGTTCTTTTCCAAAGCAACGATGGTGGGAGCGAAAGTGAGGTGGAGCAGGCAGAATCAAGGGCCTTATGCGACAGTGAAAAGTAATCCATGCAGGGCTAATTTTCATGTCGTGATAGGTAAAACTTATAAGAATTCTGAAGAATGAACAATCCAGGCCTGGACATCTCGCCTGGTAGTTCGCTGGAGATGCATCAGTGTGAGGACGATGAACCTAATGCATCTGATCCTGCCCACGTTCATGAGTTCGGCACCGACAACATATCCCCATTCATCGGCTTTAAAAGCTGCAAGTATCCCTCAACCGCAGTATACGGCCCTGGCTGCAACTTAGCCTGATTATCCAGTGGCTCAATGCCGATCCCGTTCCACTCCGTCGCCCTGTTTCCCGTACCCTCCCCATCATTCCCCGCACTGTCATCCACGAGGTACGGCTGCAACCAGCGCCAATCCGCGCTTTGGATCGCTGGAATCGGCATCCCGGATCCCGGCGGCGCCTGCCCCGTCGCCGACTTTTGCACGTTAGCCACTGGCACTGGCGGACCGGACTGGTCAACCCTAAGCGCCGTCTTGTAGCGCGCTTGCGGGTTCGGTGTGGTGACGAGCAGCGGGCCGATGGAGAAGAAAGCCGTCATTTTCTTGAGCGCAAGTTCGACGGACCAGGCTGGAAGTTTGAGCGATGCGATGGGTAGGATGCCGTTGTAGCCATGGATGGCGGTGAAGGGGTCGATGATGGCGCCTTTGACGTGGAACTGGCTGTAGTGCTGGTCACACAGTGCTTTTGGAGTGGCTGTGAGCACTATGTGGTTTGAAAGCTTGTAAGGTGTGAGATCAAGGTAATGCGGCTTATCCACGCCGTCACCGTCGATTCGCTGCGTCCCTGTCCCGCCGGGGAAGTAAGCCCATAACGTTTCAAGGTCGAGTTCTTTGCCGAGCTCTGGGCCCATTAGAACGTTGTTGCTGGCAAAGGAATTCCCGGTTCCATCGTATAGACCGATGAGACCATCGAAGACGCGCTCGTGATCGCCAATTTTCACTTTCAGGTTTGTATAGTCCAACAAGTGTTTCTCCGGCGCCGAAGCATTGATCGTCGACTGATTTTCCAACGGGTCATTCGCAAGCTCAAGTGACCAGCCAGTGTTGACAAGTGCCAACGGCTTTCCGATAATGGCAGGGAGATAGTCGGCATAAACGCTCGGGGCTTCCGGCACTGAATCAAGAGCCTGGTTAATAGTGCTGATGAAGGCTCTGAGATGGTCTTCGGACTTGTCGAACAGTTTAAGAAGACTGTCGAGTTGCGAGGTCCCAGCTACCGTCGCTTCCAAATTGGTAGGCTTGAACGGTTTCCATTTCGTTTCTGTACTTCCGCCAACACCGCCGGCACGGATCTCAGCGTAGAAAGTCCCGTCGGGTAGGAAAAGCTGGATTCCTTCTTCCACGTAGTTCACCACGATCCAACCCCAGATCGGCGATTCCCATTCCCATGCCGGTCGCCACATAGGAGGCGGCTGGCCTTTCTTCGGTTGGTCCCGCGTCAGAAAGCATGCATTGAGGCGAGCGTTCTGGTTGATATTTGGCGGAATCTGAATGAAACTGCAATGACCTTCACGAGAGTCTGGCTGTACCACCATCGGCGTTCTCTTGTCACTCTTGAGTTGCGGGCGGTAGTACTCGCTGATGACAGGGCACAGCGGTGACTGCCGGCCAATCGCGGGGTTGATTGCACTGACTGCCTGGCCGAATTTGTCGATGACGTCGAGTTTCGTGAAGCAGAATTGACCATGAGCGACAGGTTTGAACGGAGAGTGCGGATAATCGCCGAAGGTAACCTGATTCGCATAGGGAGTAGTTCCGGTTTCCGTGCCCATTCGAGTGATGTCCTCCCCAAGAAATACGCCTTCCGGGATCGCAGAAGGCAAAGCAGAGAGCGCCTGGCCTGGCAATCGGAAGCCTGGCTTGACGTGCGACCCTTGCAACCAGGTCACAAGATGATTGGTGAAGCCATCCAACGGAGCAGAAAGGAACTGTAGTTTGTCACTGATCTTATCTGGGAGTGAATTGAGTTCCTCTTGAGCCGCTTTCTTGGCTGCTTCTTTAGCCTGATCGTCGCCTTGATCCTTCGCATCACCTTCGAGAGCAGCGACGAGAACATCCGATGGAGTGCTGGCAATGAGCTGCTGGACTATGTTTCTCAAGGAGAAGGACGGTTGAGGCAAGATCAGAACTCGACCAGAGACCTTACGGACATCAGGGGATTGATCGGGCTTGAAGGACGCGGTGAATGCTGTGGAATCTGCTGATGTGTTAAGGCCATATCGAAATCGCTGAGCGCCGGAAGTGGGATCCGTGACCGACTCAAAGCTCCAATTGTCCCACGGGATATGGTAGTAAAGCGCCTCCCATTCCATGAAGAGTGGGAACCACGGCTGCTGCCAGTGGTCTCGATTCTGATCATGGTAAAGAGGCATGACAGAAGGAGATTTGTCAGCAGCGTCAGCAGGCTTTGGTGTTGTGGAAGAACCAGAAGAGTCAGGACTAAGCGCATAGAATTCGCGCATCAAACCTTTCACTGCGGCCTTCATGGCAGGATCGCCCATGATTCTAGATTCCTTGACAGCCTCAATGAAAGGTCCAAAGTGTTGCCAATCGCCAGGCGCATCTGAAGGAATAGTTTTCGGTCCGACGAGCTGACCATCTAACCTGACTAGCAAGTCTTGTAAGAAATCAGACGGCCACGGAGAAGATACGCCCGCCACCAAAAGCGTTGGATCTCTCAGAGTGAAGAATCGGTCGCGAGCCGCCAGTTCGCAATTTCCTATGGCATCACTTCTGGTCTTCACGTCTTTAGTATATGCGTCAACTTTATCAGACAATCGTTGTACGGTGTCTGACTGGGCCTTCACCTTCCCCCTATAATCTGCTTTCGCTTTGTCGTCAGTAGGCCGTTGAGAGCTGCTATACTTCCACCACAAGGCCCATAACTCCCACCTAGCTTGACGCAAATCTCTCGATGCCAAATCTAAGGCTTCTTGATATGCGTTGAGGTCTGCCAGGCTATCCAACTGATCGCGGGAGGGCTGCAGCGGTTGGCCAGTGGAGCTCTGGCCCGAAAGGTGCCAGAAGCTGCCGCTATCCTTTGCTGGTTCGAAATTGTGAGCAGATAACATATCAATCGCTTCGAGCTGGCCGTCGGTGGACTCTTCCTGTTTCAATAGATGCGATTGCAGAGCTTTCAGGTCCTTGCATAGAGTCTGCTCGTCAGCATCTGCCAAGGTGTGCGCGCCAATGAAAGCGAGAGTTGAGTCTAGAGGAGTAGTTCCAACGGCAAATGGTGACA
>JAKLMF010000756.1:0-10241 GCA_022813555.1 Botryosphaeria agaves | reverse complement strand
CTCATGACCCGATGCCTTTCCGAACTTCTTGGACTGTCGCCTCTTCGACTTCGTCGTAAACATGTGTTCTGACATGAACGACGCGTCGCTGTCGGAGGGTGTTAGAATTCCAGTTGCAACAAGATCCTCTTCGAATTCACTATAGCTTTCTTCGCTCAAGGTTCCTTCATCATCACGACCGAGCGCGATGAGCTCGGTCCTCTGTCGCTTGGTCCCAACAAAGGGAACGTTTTGGCTGGGTGAGAACTGAGCGAAACCAGTGATGTCGTCCTCCGAATCGAGCTCAAATAGAGTAGGCTCAAACGTTGGCAGACCGGCGAAGCCAAGGAAATCAGCAGGCGTGGGATGGTGCTGTTCGAACTTCGGTGCAAACGCGTCTCCCCTGAGGATCAGCTTGTGCTCCTCGTCATCGCCAGAACAAAGAGTTGGCAATGCTGAAGTCGATGCGGCGATGGTAAGATTTCTGGGATCGCAGAAGTTGACTTCAGTATCGGAAATGACTGAGCGTGGGAGAGGTGAAGGCGACGGGGAAAGCGATGGGCAGGATTCCGCGGATAGGAGGTAGGAGCCTTGGCTAGTAGCCGAAGGAGCCTGGATAAACACTAGAGGCATATTAGTAAACATGAAGTGAAAGCACGTGCACAAACGACGGCGGAAATGAACAAAAAATTGGGCCTCGATGCATCGAGTGCTCTTTTGATGTCGAGGGAATAGAACTCACCAGGTGTCATTGGTGGAGAAGTGGATCGTGACCAATCACCACCAGCAAGAATTTCCGTGCAAACCTCCTCTTCACAACCCTCCTTCACTCCCTCTAAGCCCTCGAACCCGAAGAAAGCACCATTGACCGGCGTGGGTAACAGGCCACCACACGAGGACGGAGGGCTGCTGACAGCACTACCGGAGGATGATAGGGGAGGGGTTGCTGGGGCGTAGCAATCGGTGTCCAGTGGCAAGAGGTATGGCGAGCCGTGCTGGACAAGGATCGTTGGCTTTTGGTAGATTGGTTGTGGAGAGGCAACCGGCGTGATCATAGTTTGCGGAGCATATGCTGGTGGACAGTTGGACGGGGCTTGTTGATACATCAGGTTTGAGTGGTATACTGGGTAGGTCTCCTGGTAAGGTTGCTGCTGTATTGGGACACTGTATGGCAGACCATGTGGATGAGGAGTGAAGTGGCCGTGCTGTCGATTCTCTGGGCTGGGCTCCGGATTGTAGTAGAAGAACGGTGATTGAACCGCGAACTGAGCTGCGTAGCCTTCCATGGTTGTGTGAAGACGTCTGGTGGCAGTTGGAATGTTAGTCCCCGCATTCCATACTGACTCGCTGTAGAGGACTAGACGCAGCACAGGACCCTTACTTACCAAAAGCTATTATGTTGGGTAATGGTTTGATCTTGAGTTGAGCAGCTCTTAGTGTTGAATTGCTTGAGAGTTGTAAGAAGGGGTCCTATTATGTATGCGTGTGGTATCCCGTTGTCGTTGTGGACTGGGTGGTTGGAAAGCTAAGAGAATAATATCTTTAGAGAAAGTATGCACAATGCCTATGATCTAGAGTATAGGTCTTAGTCGGGGATCGGATGTTTGAATCGGCGGTGTCAGAATGTTCCAAAGGAGTGGCCGGTAACAGTCGAGATGCTGTTATACAACAGGTGATCGAAGTTAACCAAAAAGAAAGAGAAGAAAGACACGGCGATCGCGATACAGAGGAAAGACCGAATGACGAAGGTTGACAACCCTGGAGCAAGGAAAGGTAATGAATGTGGGACACGGCCGCGGATAAGTACAAGTCGATCAGCGAGAAGACGAGACAGCGGCCAGGTCTTGAATAAGCAACGATGCTCAGGTACCGGCTGAGCAGCGCGCGGAATTGGCTAACTCTGCGGAGGGGAAGCCGGGAAGGACGTGAAGGCGCAGCAGGCCGGTTCCAACGAGACAAGGAAACCTGCATGCTACACCACCCCTGCCCCGACACTAATGCATGTTTACACTGTGACTATGAGATATGACTCGCGATGCGCACGGCCCAGCACGACGAATCGTTGAGGCCAGCAAGACGCGCGGCATAACTTATGCCGCCCACGAGCACAAGTATTGGCCGACCTCGCAGCCAGCTGGCCTGCCTGCCCCGTCGCTCGTGAATGGGCGTAACGGCCTCCAAGTGCTCGTCCGCTGCACCAGATCCTTTCGAGCAGCTGGCCTCTCAGACGGCCCCGGCTCGCGCTGCGTGCCACGCCGTACCACTGCCTCGGTGTGACTTCGAGCCACACAAGGCCATACAAGAAGAGCGACGATACGATGTGTCTGCTCAAAGCGACCTACCTGGCCGCTGCTCTGTTGCATTCGTCAAATGTTATGAGCGTCTGTGCCGTGTCACCAGTCCAACTTCAGCAGGTGTGAGCCCACTGCAGCGTATTCGTTCGTTCTCTTGCCACGCTGCAACAGTTGTGTTCCGGCTTTGCCGTCATACAGCTTGCGTGACGGGTGGACAGCTGGGATCCTCAGCTTGCAGACGCCGCCTATCAGTCTATCACACGGCTGTCCTTCGCCAATGACAACCGACATGTTACCGGCGTGTTTTTCTGGCCTCAAGGCCCTGACGCTGAGACAACCTTCTGGCTATTGCGCCCTCCCCGCGTGGCATCAAGAAAGTTCCGGCTGCGAAGAGAGAGCCCAGATGAAGGGTCGCTGGAAAGTGGCTTCATGCTTCGAGATCGTCGAGCGCTACCGACCAGGGCGGAGCTGCTAAAACGCGACTATGTCACAGGGTTCTTTGGATCTGACAAAGACCGGCCTTGAGCTTGCTTCCTGACAGGCGGATAGCTGCTGAAACGCGTCTCCCAATAAAGCAGTGCGTACAGTTCGTGGGCGTCGTTTACATGTGAGAAGGAGACGTTACACGCCAAAGCCGAACATGCACCTCAAGCCCGCTTTGAGCGTTCGTTCTGCAGCTATTCCAGACCTCATGCTGCAGGTACCGTCACATAAGCTCACGACCAGCGCTGCGATTCGCCTTTCTCGGACACTGTGGGGTGGGAAGGATCGCTCAACACCGTGCCGAGTTCAGTTTGGTTGGTCGAGCTGATCCTTCGTTTTGTTTGCAGCAAGCGAACAGCCGGCCACCCGCAACTCGCAGACGAGCGTTTCGGAGTGTCACCCTCAGAACTCGTATCGATGTCTCGACGAGACACTCGAGGATCAGCATGCGCAACGATATTCCGTCCGGAAGCTTCGGTGTATGTACGTCGTCCAACCGTCTCGTGCATCAATAAAGTATCATGGGTGGTCGCGTGCATAACAATCTCCACAATGCTATTTTCAGAGTCGGACCCGAGGTGCCTGTGGTGAGCTGCAGTCGCGTCCGTGTGGCGAGTCAGGCTTCCAGCTATCGGCGCATAAACATTGGCACAGCAGGCATAAACCCCACGCTGACAGATGAACATGGGACACTAATGCCCGGTCTGCATCCCTTCCCAGGCCACTTGTGGATAGCTTCGAGGGAAAGGCTCCGCCCATCCGCCCTGTGCCTGAGCCCGACAAGCGGGACGAGCAAGAGTTCAGCAAAAATTTGAGCCCACATGACGGCATAGGATCGCGTCTAATGCAGGAACAATGCAGGTACGGAAACCGAACGTTTCAAGTGCCGGCTTCTGCGGACGTACAAAACGATCTTCACCTGCATGCCAAACATACCCACTCGCTCCCCTCCACACTTGCACCAACGCTTGTGTCTGTTCGCAGCCGCCTGACTGGACCCTGGTCGTCCAGCCAATAAGGCTCGAGCCACACTGAGACGTCTAGCAAAAGTTAACCGAGTCATGCCGTCGCTATCCGCACCTTTGGGGCGCCGGGGAAGCCAGGTTGGCTTCCTAGCACGTCTCGCCAGTGGAGGCTTAAAGTTTCGGGCCAACTCCCCCGGGATTGCTGCTCAGGCTTGGCGATCTTCAGATCTTTCACTCAATATATTCAGTTCTGCATCATAGGAGGGATTACCTGGTACGAAGGCGCAAAGTGGTGACAGTACGCTGTCTGTCGGACAGTCTTATCACATCTTCTCCCTGAAAGCGTTCTCCAGCAAAAACGAGTCAAAAGGGCTTCGGAAGAAAAGCAGTCATCAGGTTGTAGCTAGGACTCGTATCTCTCCGAACCCCGCCACTAGTGGAGTCCTGAATCGATCGCACGCTGCAGCCCTAGGATCTGAGACTAAATGCTCAACGGACGCTGAGATAACAAGCCACGTGGGATGTCCACAGCTTGCCGGTGACACCCACTGCATTTACCTGTTTAACTTAGCAGGGTGGTCTGCTCTATGGCCTGGAATTCGGGGTATCTCTTCAACTCGACCTCAACCCCACGGAGACGCTCCAAATTTGTCATGGGCTTGTCAGTCTTGCGTGAGGAGTTACGACGTACATCGAAGGCTCTCGCGAGGCCGATCACGACGAGCTGATCTCGTGCAGCGATGACGGTGCGGAGATTGCGTCAAAGGTTTGTCAGCTTCGCGATGCGTGTCACGCCCGACCGTTTGCGTGGCCATATAAACAACGCGTCTGCAGGAGCACTACATCCCCGATGTTCTACTCACGTGGAAACAAATGCAGCCTGCCGGGCGTCAGGGTCGCCTGGATCGACACTCTCATAGGACTCGACTTTAAGGGGAACGCTTCTGGGCATGTGAGGGGGGGAGTAAAGGAGAAGTCTCAACGACAAGTGACTAATGGCTGGAGTAAAAGGGGGACGAGCATACGATGACCCATTCCGAGGTCACTTCTCGTGCCTTGAGTAAGAGAGGTTCTCATGGCCGTCGTCCCAGTGGCGGTTTGCCGGTTGAACCGGTTTCGCTTCTCAAAAAAAACATAGAGAGCGAGAAAAGACCCAGCGATCAGGGACCTATCGTCGAGCTCCAACAGACCAGACTCTTGTGTGTGCGGCTTTCCTCGGACGATGGCCTGTGAGCATGACTATCGAGATCACAAGTCATTGTTCCGCCAGCCTTGTAGCATGCTCGCTCGTCATTGTGTCTCAGCTTGATCAACTGACAGCACGACGATATTGAGCCGCGGAGAGAGAGCATTCTCGCAATTTCGAACTCCACGTGGAGTTGAGCAAAGGGTTGAGAGACAAGGTCATCACAGCTCGTGTTCATGAGCTGGACCGAGTCAAGCAACGAGCGCAAGCTAGTCTTTACGATGCGAATCGGACAGCCAAGCGGACAAACAAGTGAGACATTTACGAAGCGTAGACAACGTAGACAGCCAACAGAGACACAACGTTGCACAGCTGAGCCCGAACTCAACCGTCTACGGGCAGACGTTTTCTTGGTTGAATGACACCGAAAAGGTACGTGCAACTGACCCATATCGTCGATCTACGATGGCATCATGCTGAGACCTGATGCCGACCAACACGCCGTTCTCGAACATTCCAATGTTGGGACTGTTGTCACAAGCACGTACATGTGGTAGTAGGAATCTGCGTTTGAAACTAACCTGCAGCGATGGCTTCGAGATGTAAGGGACGTCCTGATCGAACTCTGTATACGGTCACACATTCTCTGATCGCTCAATCAAATCCATCATGCGGGGGACGTCCTGATCGGTCAGACACCATACAGATTCAGCGTACAGTATAGCAACTGGAATCTGGCCTGACCTAGCGACTGTTCCTCACTTGCTCAACGTACTACCCAGCAGTGTTGTCCTTATCGGCATACACGAGGAATGGACATGAACGATTGAGAAATCCTTGGTAAAGCCAGGCTATTGGTGCGACTTACAACGTGGAAGACGTCCTGGCCATACTTTATCTATGCAGAAGACAAATACGTTCGGGCAACAATATCGAGTATGTATGCATTCGCCGGCTAAGAAGCAACGATTACTTAGGTGAGAGTAGCCGCTGTAGTTATAGGTCAGAGAAGAGGTCTGGTTCTTGTGATAAGATGTTTGAAGCTTTGAGCTATGTTGCCCGCTTGATTGATACAGTGTAGCTGGAACAACCTCCACAGCTTGGTTCCATTAAGACTGCATACGCATCTCTACTGACTTTGGTGAAGACTGAATTCCAGCTGCACGTGAACCACGGGGCATTCTCAATAAACCGAGAGAATCTCTCGGAAGTCTACGTGTTCGGAGAAGCACCTGTCAGCGAACGCGCAGCTACCGGTTGTAGTTGCGTCTCACGGACGGCAGACAGATGCCACAACACCTCCGATATTGGCCTCAGAAAGCGTGTCGATTGAGATCAGCCCCGACGATTGCCAGGTCATTCTCTTCCTATCTTATAATGCTGATACAGACGTATCGTTCATCACCGGCCATGTTGTAGTTTCACAAAACTTTGAGCTGCAGAAAAAGACCCGGCCGCAGAGCCTCAAGCGCACCATACCACATCCGTCCAGGTGTGCTAAGAAGCAAGATTGATCCGTAGCAGAGCCCATACCACACCGCGTATATGCTATCATACTAGTTTCTGCATTCGCACAGAGAGTATATCTCCGCTGGAAGGTCATACTCGTAAAAAATTGCGGCTTTAAATACCTTACATTCTCCGTGTTGCTTGTCCACTCGATTATGGTTGGCCAAGCGTCGGGTATTTAATAGAATGAACATATTGCACAATCGGCTACTGGCCTAATACGGCTGCGTCAACTGATGGCGTAGACGTGTGCTGGCAGTCGAACAGGATTCTTACGACACCAGGCGAATACACATCAAGCGAAGGGTGCAATAGTTTGGAGCAACAAACAACTGGGGCTCAGAATGCCATAGAAAGATGGTTCTATGTCTATCATGGAACATCGTTATGCATCATCTCAATAGCATGGTCACACCCTACTCCCCAGCCTCATCCCCAATCTTCTCCAGCTTCCCCATCTCCCTCTTCTCCCCACTCTCCCCTATAATCCTGATCCTATCGACCCTCACCCTCTCGCCATCTCCCTCTCCATCCACCACGAACACAACCAGACTCGTCACATTCTGGAACTTCACAAACCGCAGCTCCACCCTCGCCGTGCCCGTCTTCTCGTCCCAGCTCTGTGGTATCAGCTCGATCTTCTGCGTCGCGGGTATATCCTCCGCCTCCTCAAATCCAAGGTTGTGCGCACGATTCGTGTAGAGCTGAATTGTCCGCGGCCGCATCGGTGTCTCATCGTCATCGTCGGGTTTCGGGGGCAGGGAGGTCAAATGTAGTGTGTGGACTTTGAGGCTGGACTGGAAAGGGATGTAGAGCATAAGTTGCTCGTCCGTGTCGCTCTCCACCCAGTCCTTCTTCGCATTGGTGTCGCCGGCTTTGCTCTTGCCCTTGCCGAAATCGAGAGAGGAGGGTTTGCTAGTGTCGAAAAGAGCTCGTGCGCCGCCGAAGGAGCTGTCAGCGTTGAGGAGGTCGAGGCCCCGGATGTCAACTTGGTCTGTTACGTCACTGTAGCCACGAGGAAGGTCGGAGCCGCGCCATGGCCCGTTGCCTGAACTGCTAGAGCTGGCTTCGCCGAAGCCCTCAGCTCCTGAGCCGCTGCCTAGCTCGGCTTCGGCGGCGATTTTCTTGACGGTTGAGAGAAGGGCTTGCGGATTGGCGCCGCGGATGCGGGAGACTTCGCCCTTGTTCTTGAACACGAGGAAGGTAGGCATGCTTTGGAATCCGTCAGCTCCCACAACTTCCCAAGCCTTGTATCTCAGGGTCTTGTGCTGACTGACGCTGTGATATTATGTTCCTGCGCTATCTGAGTCTGCTTGTCCGTGTTGACTTTAGTGAATGTGACCTGGTTCGGCCTCGAGAGTTGAGCTGATAGCTGCTCGTATACTGGTGCTATTGCTTTGCATGGTCCGCACCAGTCTGCGTAGACTGGATAAACGCGGTGTTAGTACTCGGTCGAGTGATAAACATGCCGGGCGCATGGCTTACAGTCAACTACCACTATCCTCGATGAGCCCAGCAGGGAGCTAAATTGACTTGGCGATTCTATTTGCACTGTCTTCGACATCTTGGGCTATGGGGGTATCTTGTTGCTTGGGAGTGGTTCGTTCGCAACAAGATGCCCTGGAGACGCGTGAATGGACTACTCCAGGACCGCCGCCGCCACATGTATGGACTGTTTGACAAGAGTGGCGTAGCTTTGGTGCAGGTGGCTCTTGACAGATGACGAATGAGGGACCGCCGACGACTACCTTAGCTGGGTGGACACAAGGAGCCTCAACAGTCTTCAGAACAGTTTGTTATTCCAAGATCGTTGCATGGTTGCATATTCACAGCTTATGTCAAGAGCAGCGCGACCCTCAGCGAATCGATATTCACTAGGTGCCTATTTGTACGTGCCAGCAGCCAGCTACGGTCTTTCCCTCCTCCATGACAGGTTCGCGCAGCCACGACCGCTTGTACACACAATGGCAGAGCATGTCGGCCTGACCTTGACGCAGCCTGAAGCCACTTTACTAAGATCGCTCGAGTACGCCTGGTTTGCCTACCTCTACGCTCGGAACCGTCTAGAAGCGCGACAGCACGGCAGCGACTGCTTTCGCGCCCGTTTGCTTAGAGCTCTCAACCACCTCATCGGCCTCAGCTTGTGCTTCAGCGCAGTCAGGTTCTTCTGGACGACATGGCGTCGCATGTTACCGTCATAGATAGCACTTTTCGCAGAGCTTCAATAAAGGTCACGCCTGGCACGCATCTCAGCGAAGTGCGGCAGCAAGCATGCGCCAAGTTCGGCCTCAACCCGGATCAGTACGGCTTGAAGTACGCTGAACATTAGTCGGCTAGGCTGTTACACACGCTTTGGGCATCACTGACACAGCTGCAGACACAGCAAGAAGCCGCTCGACCTCTCTCTTACCATACGCCTCGCCGGCCTGCCTTCAGGCGCACAGCTCGAGCTGATCCAAGCCTCTCGCTCTCCCTCCGTCGTCTCCGTGGCGCTACAGCTTCCTCAGTCTGAGAACAACGCCCGTTTAATTCACAAGTTTCCCAGCAACACTCCATTATGGCAGATCCTCCGCCAGTTTGAGGAGGGCAAGGCTGGCTCAGCACCACCGAATCTGGTCATCACGCAACGTGGCGTACCAGCGACAGACAATGGCGGAGCATCGGGCGCTGGGAGACTTCACTATGACATGCCAGTCCTAAACTTCATGAGCCGCGAGCTCGGTAGTTTCGCCGACCTGCAGAAGACGTTAGCACAAATAGGCGTCAACAGTGGCAGTGCACTATTACGACTCACCTTTCGCAACAGCGGCCAGCCACTTGAAGAGGCGATGGCAGAGATATCTCAGTATTTCAAGCATCTAGAGGAGCCAGACGTTGCGACTGCAGATGCTCACGGCGCACACGCGCGCGACGCAGGCGAAGCTCGGTCCGTTCCAGAGCCCGACAGCGCAGCAGTCACGGAGAATGTTGCTGGCTCAGGCAACCCACCCGAACCAGTTCCGATGGAAGACGCAGTCGACATATCTTCTCCTGTGTCCACAATTTCCGAGAAGCGCAAAGCCTCTGAGGCTCTCACTCCCGCAATTGAAGAGCCTAGCGCTCTCTCAGATAATACCATTGTTGGCCCGGATCAGCATCCACTCACGATCTATGCACCTTCCTCGTCCTCCACTCCGCAAGCAACAGCCCACACCTTCAACGCTTCCGACTACGAAACTAGTATCGACCACGTCCGGCTGCACAAGGCGCACCTTAACGAAGCGGCGCGCAACAAACGACTTCCATCCGACACCGAGCTTGCCGCCCAGGAAGCTGCTAGGAAGGACAAGCTAGCCGCTGTCGATGAAGTCTCTGTCCGCGTTAGGTTGCCGGATGAGTGGATGGTTGCCGCCAAATTTGGCAAGCTGGAGACGGGTGAGGGGCTGTACAAGTGGGTGAGAGAGCTGCTCCAATTTCCAGACCAGCCGTTCGAGCTTAGATACATGGGCCCCAAGGGCGGGCTCGCGGTGCTCAAGGAGGGGAAGGAGAGGCTGGTAGGGGATTTAGGGTTCCAAGGGCGGATGCTGGTCAGGATGGCTTGGGGAGAGAATGCGAGTTCGGAGGCGAAGAGAGGTGCGGCGCTGAAGGATGCGTGGAAGGATAAGGCGGAGGTCATCAAAATTGAGACGCCAGTGCAGGAGAGAGAGGAGCAGAAGGAAAGCAAGGGCGACGACGAAGCGAAGCCAGAGAAGAAGCAGATCAGTGGTGCGGAGAAGGAGAAGAAGCTGAAAGGCTTCTTGAAGGGGCTGGTGAAGAAATGAGGGATGACCCTCTGTGAATCTGTAG
>JAKLMF010000755.1:0-10270 GCA_022813555.1 Botryosphaeria agaves | reverse complement strand
ATAAACCGCGTAAGATAGTTCTTTCCTAGCGGGCGCGCGTTTGGATTCCTTTCCTTTCTAACCGCCTCAATCCGTGCCGTAAGTAGTGGGTAAACCGGCGGAAAGCCTCGTAGCGTTAGGCGGCCGATATAGTCTACTACAGCCATCTCCTCCGTAGGAGTCAACGCCATTTGCGTGGAATATGCATGTTTTCGGCTTATAGTAGTGTTGTGAAAGCGGCGGTAAAGAGTAGAGTATTCTATACCAAATTCGCGCGCGGAACTTGCTATAGTAGCGTCTGGATCACTCGTAAGAGCTTTTAACGCCTTTTTAATACGTTTCTCTTTCTCCATTTCAGTGTAGTAGTGCGTAAGTGGTAAGAAACGTAGAAAAAGAGAAAACGTGTCGAGTTTTTTACCCCACTTTCCACGTGAAATTCACGTGAATCTAGTATTCTTAAAAGTAAGTTATTTACATTTATATTCTAGCATATTACTCTCCTAGACGTAGACTTTTAGTTTATCTATTTAGATTTCTAACTAGAGTCATACGTGGGGAATGCGACCGGAGGAAAAAGGTAGAGGCTAAAAACGGAGCTTTCCTATTTACTTAGGCACTACGTAGCCGCACGGTGGAAATCTAAAAAAGTAACTTTATAATACTATAGTTCTATCCCTAAAGATCCACCCTACACGTTTTTAACTTTCTAGGTTTACTACGTGGGGCGTGGTTGCGTTGCAAAGTGGGTGAAGTTTGATGTGGTCGAAATATGCATAACTAGGTGATATGCATAACCCGGTGAAACCCACGTAGTCAACTTCTCACGTCTGGTCAAGTCAGTCGAAGTTTGTAGAACATGAGGCATGGTTGGGAACGCTGCGAGATGCGGTTCACTGATGGCGCATCTCGATGGCGCATCTGCGCACTGGCTGCGCTGCTGTCGGGGCGATGACCCGCTAGGACGTCTTTACCCGGCCGGCGGATGGGTACTACAATGGTATCACCGAGTTTCGCCCAGACGTGGTTCCTGCATGCCAAGATACTACCCGACGCCTTAGCTCCAGGCCCGAGCTCGTTGGCAATCATGCGTCATCGCGCCATACGGGGCCCAACCCAAGAGATGGCTCTAAGCCGTAAGAGCCGAACGCTTCCTCCATGTGCGCGCCAAACCACAGATCATGCGAGAACCGCGCTCAGCCGGCCTTGAGAGACTCGAATGACCGACAAGGTGGTTCATGGGCCCAACGATTTGTAGAGGACCTTACTGGCACGCACGCTGAACGCGAGAGGAGGCGCTAGCTCCAGACTGGACCGCATCTTTGGCGGAACCTGATTGAGGATGAAGACCGCTGACCTCCGCCCTGCCGTTGACGGCCTCACTTGGCCTGGCGGTCTCACCACTGTTCCAACGCTTGAGGTACGCCACGTGCCAAGTCCGTCCGCTGGTTTGACCTTGCCATAGATGCTGCAGCTATCTGAGTCTACCATCGACTTTGACGAACTCCGTTGCAATTTTCCATGCTGCGGCCCCACTTCAATCCACAGTCAAGCTTACCTCTGCTTTACCTCATACCCGCCGGCAAAGCGAAGCGTAATATCCCTTTTTGTCTCGATGGCCCCAGCATCTCCTGCGTCTGAGTACGCGCTCAAACACCAGCCGTCATCTCAGGAGTCATGGTGGTCACACCAGTCCCGCCGCCGCACAATCCTCGTCCTCGTCACCGCTCTCATCATGCTCCTGCTCACCGTTGCCCTTGCCATCGGCCTCGGCCTCGGCCTCGGCCTGACCCGTGCGTATCGCACCCGCTCTGCCCCCAGCGGTGTAGCGGGCCCCTCCATCACACCCAACCTCTTCGGGAACTCCAACGAGCTCTGGCAGCCCGCCGTGAACAGCACCTGGCAGATCGTGCTGTCCGACGCTATCATCCTGCCCTCCAGCGCCAACGGCCTCACACCTGTGGTGCAAATATACGACATAGACCTGTTCGCCAATGACGCGACAACCATCGCGACATTGCATCGCTTAGGGGTAAGAGTGATTTGCTACTTCAGCGCCGGCTCGTACGAGCCCCGCAGGCCCGACAGCTCAGCCTTCCAGCCCGCCGATCTGGGCAAGGAGTTGGACGGCTGGCCCGGCGAGAGGTGGCTTGATGTCAGGAGTGAGAATATCAGGAAGATCATGAGGAAGAGGATTGAGGTTGCGGCGGAGCGTGGCTGCGACGCGATCGACCCGGACAATATGGACGGGTTTCAGAACAACAATGGCCTGTCGCTGACGCGCGAGGACGCGGTGTCCTATGTCCGCTTCCTTGCGGCTGAAGCGGCCAGCCGAGGCCTCAGTATCGGCCTGAAGAACGCGGGGGACGTAGTGGAGGATGTACTGGACGTTGTGCAGTTTTCCGTCAACGAGCAGTGCGTCAAGTATTCGGAGTGCCAGATCTTTGAGCCGTTTGTGGACGCCGGCAAACCCGTGCTGCATATTGAATATCCAGATGGAGCTCCTAATGCCGCAAGCAGCGACAAGGCCAAATCCTGTTCGTACTATGGACCGCATGGTTTTAGCACAGTGTTGAAAGGCATGAATCTAGGTGGATGGGTGGAGAGCTGTGATGGGACGACGGCGAACACGCCACATCTGTAGATACGAGGGCTGGCGCGTTTCTTTCGTGGGAGCAGGTGGTGGAGTCTGGCTGTCTTGGTATGACTATGTAACATGTGGCGAGGGGGAGTGTGGAACGGGGGTTCGGTGGCTGGTTGCATGTGAAAAGTTCGGCTGTGCGGCTGTAATGTCACGCTTTCCCCGTTGAGTGAACTTTCACTCGGAGTCATGGACTATAAATGTTCTGGGATGGGGTAAGGGCCGATGTAGATCGGTCTAGATTGAATGACGTATAGACGGTGGTCTCCGGCGATCAGCCATCTTCGCCCGCCGTTCTGCAATAAATAACCGTATGCACGCAGGCTGGCCTGTACAATATTCACACATTACAATCCGCCATGAAGGTCTACTTCCTTGCTCTCCTCGCTTTGGTAGCCCTGTCGGCCGCCGCCGACCATCCTCACAAGGAAAAGGTCCCAGTTCTCGTGGAACCTTGCGATTGTCCTCCTGCCAACTGTCCTGAAGCACTACTCAACAAGAAAAGCGTAAGTCTCAGTGGGACCTATAGTTCAGAGGATTCTTTGATTCCGTCGCCACACAATGTGCTAATCGGAGTGTTTAGTTATGCGAGTGTCAACATGCTCATGCGGAGGCATGCTACCTGAAATCTGCGAGAGGGTGTCCCCCACCACAGAAGGGTGTAAGTGATCCATTAACTACGCACGGTTTTGCACTATTATCGGTTTGCTTTGAGCTACGCTAACTGCACAACGCTTTATGAGGGATGCTGAACTTTTATAGTTCACGGTGGTACTGAATTGGATGTCCTGTGTCAGGAGCATATGGCGAAGTTGTTTCTCGGCCCTTAGCTGATCTTCGATCTGGACTTGATCTTGGCTACTGCTTAGCTCCAGGCGATGTGGCGTGGCTTGGTTGATTTCACATTTGGAACAGGCATATTTAGTCTCCTTGGAAGTTGGCAGCAGAACAGAGTACAGGTAAAGACTGTGACATCACATGACTTTGGTTTGAAGCATCAACCAAACGGCTTCATATACATAGTCAGTTGACCGAGTCAATAGTCGAGTTAACCACCTCTCAATTCAGATTTCCCACTCTCTGCGCATCAAGTTGAATCAACAGACCCAGCACCCGCTTCATCCCTATCTAGAATAAAGTACTTGTACATAACCGGGATATAAACATGTGCTACCCCACTAAAATTGCGGAGAATACTGTAACCATTGCTACTTAATATCCACTATAACAAGCCTTAATCAATTAGATTTGTGTATTATAAAAGGTCATTCTAGACTTCTAAATACCCTATAGCTATAATTGTAGTCTAAGAATATAGTATATTATACTAAAAGTTCGCTAGCATTACTGTGTTATGGTAGCCATACTTCGTGGGGTCTATATACATGATGGGTTTCCATCTGCTCTGCATGCTCTGTGGTGCTCTGTCGCAGAACAGTCAGATCATCGCAGAGCGTGGTTTCAGTGCTCTGTGATCACGTGTTGTCCTTGGCACAGATCGTTCCCCGCCAGTGCATTGATGCATGGCGCTCTGGCCTGTAACATACTGTCACAAACTGTCATCACATGGTCACATGACGAGGGCCGGGCTAGACTGCCTTGGTATTGTATCTTTGTTTGGACATTGCTTTGTTAACGTAGCGCAAAGAGAGGAAGAAAATGGACGCCTCAACTATGTCTACTTAGCGAATCAAATCACTTTCCAACCCTTGATCCTGATAGTTTGCTTCGCTGGATGGTACCTCTGAAGCCGAACCACTGCAGGATCGAGCCGCCAAGCCCCTGCATTAGCCCCACCTCAGCGGCAGAGCTAAGCAGCTTTGCACGAGCTGTCCCTCTGGCAGAATGCGGACGGAAGCACCATGGAAGGGCCTGTGCGCGTTCCTTAGCTTGCATCAGTTCCTGCCCTCAAACAGCACGCAGCGTATCGCTTGCGTCCTGCAACCATCTTGCACTAAACCTGTGGAAGGGCATTCGGGGAGCATCAGCGATCGGAATGTCTCATCCCCGATATCGCCCTAGCCGCTGTTCAGAGATATCATCATTCCAGCCATGGCGCATCCCGCAAAGCCCGCGTGCTATGAAGATCATATCAGGAATTGTACGATCAAAGCCAATGAAGCGCAAGATTACGCTGTTGGTTCCCTGCTGTTTTAAGCTTAAGTGTTTCCGTCAGTTCGGACACTGTTTCAACGTTAGTGGTATGCTTTGACGTTCAGTGTTCCGCAGCAACGATCTGATCCTGTATGATCCCGGCGTGCTTCTTATGCTTATCCCTTAGTTGGGCAGCGTACTTGTCAGCATTACTTGTCAACGTACTCGTGGGTCACGTGCTGTGCACGGGCCATTATCACCAGTCTTGGCATAACCTCACGACACCCCGCATATCTCAACCTTCCTACACCTCACCAATATGCCACCCAAACGTGTCAAAACAGAGCCAGCTGAGTCGCAGAAAATTACTATTGACCTATGCGACTTACAACGTGATGAGATACCTGAGTTTGAACCGCTATTCGTTCAAGAACGCCGTCCTGAAGTTCACCTACCACGTAACGTACGTCCTGACGACCCGGTCGCTATATTTGATCTCTACTTTCCTGAGTGGCTTCTTGCAGAGATCACTAGCAACACGAATGCTTACGCTGCTGCCAATGCGCCTTCTCCGGGCCAGTTTAAACAGCCCCGCCAGTGGAGACCTCTGACGGTTGGTGAACTTCGCGTGTTCATAGCCTGCCAGCTATATATGGGCCTCCATCCCGAAGGCCTCACCGCAGCGTACTGGAATAGAGACGCCTCCAAAGGACCTCTCCACCAAGCAATCACTGAGGCTATTGGATACACGCGATACTACCAAATAGAGCGCTATTTTCACCTTACTCCACCGCTTAGTTGGGGAGAGACAGCACCCCCATGGGAGAAGGTATTATTCTCATACAAATAACTATGATAGGCTGACCAAACGCTAGGTGGAGAACGTCGCTACGCATTTTCGTAACACCACTCGAGAGATATACACACCGGGTAGTAATATATCGATTGATGAGGCCGTCGCGGCGTTCAAGGGGAGGTCTAAACACCGCGGGCATATACCTAACAAGCCTCAGGATGAGGGGTTCAAGATCTGGGTGATGGCTGAGGCCGGCGTTGCTATTGACTTCCTATAGCACTCGTTCGCTGAGGGACCTCAAGGTCTCCAAGGCCGTTGGACCTCTAAGGCTAAGGAAGGCCTTGGTTTCTCCAACACGTCAGCGATAGTACTCGAACTCGTAGACCGGCTCCCGCACGACGAACGGCACACCGTTTGGCTCGATAATTACTTCACGTCGTCACCTCTTCTCGCACACCTCCGGGATACGGGTGTTGGCGCTGTAGGCACTGTCAAGAATGCGGCTACGAGAGGTGTAGATCCGCGCCTTATTACCTTGCGTAATCAGCCTAAGAACTCGATTGAATGGGGGTATCTCGTTGCAGCTGTCTCTGAGGATGATAAAGTTCTCCAGCTAGGTTGGAAGGATAACGTCGTCGTACTATTTATGACGACCGTGTTCAATGGTAAGGAGAAGGTCGCAAGCGTTCGAAAAAGGCCTTCCTCATCCACTAAGGCCGCCAACGCGCCTTTTGGCAATGACGTACTCAAGATCATGGCTATGCCAGTGCCGTTCAACCTCTACAACTACTGTATGAATGGCGTTGACCGTTTTGATCAAGAGAGGTGTTGCTACACTACTAAGAGACGTCACGTTAAGGGTTGAAAGTGCCTTTGGCACTCCCTACTTGGTGGATCTACGAATAACGTCACTCATATTATGAAGTTGGCTACTGGGAGACAAGATATCGTACCGCGAGACATTCGTACTGACCTTATTAGGTCGCAGCTGAGTAGAGGTGAACGGCCAACCGTTAAAGACTCTTGTACCAAGCCGTCACTCAGTGATGCCACCGCGAATCGAGGCGGAGGAGTACATAATAACGTCAAAAGGTCAACCTCTCAGCCTTGTAAAGTCTGCCTTGACGCTGGCCGTGTCGCTACACCTCATAGAAAACGTAAGGCTCTCACGGATCTCTCACCATGCACAGCTCGCAAACGGCGAGGTATCCAACCCCCAGTGCGCACGACGTTTGGCTGCCAACGTTGCGATATCCCGGTATGCAGAGGTCGCTGCGAACATGAGCATCAAGTAGCAATGCTACGTCAAGAGGATGACCTTGCAAACAAGGAGAACGCGTCTTCGCAGCAGCAACAAGTACACGGAAGGAGGACGGGCTTATATGATAACTCTGGGTACTGGGTTTGAGCATGAGCAAACTCGACTTTTAGTTGATATTCCGTCGCACCGTTTGAGGCTGGTTCTCAACAACGCGCCGACAGAATTGCGTCAAAATTTCACAGCACATAGAGGATATCAGCATCATCCTCAGCAAACTTGATCCTGTATATATACTGGTGTTGGTGTTGAAGGTATTCAACTTCTACAAAGTTGAGAATATCAACTTGATGCTAGCCTCGCTTGACGCGGCGCTTGGATATGCCAAGACCTCTCCATGGTGTTGAGAGAATGAGGCCTCCTGATTGGCCAGTTTCTGCCACCGCCTCAGTCACGTGACCCATGAGTATGTTGACAAGTAATGCTGACAAGTGCGCTGCCCAACTAAGGGATAGACAATTGTTCTACTCCAGCTGCAATGGATCTCTCAGATCATTTCCTACATCATAGCTGCAGCCAGGCTCGGTGATATCGGCGTTCTTTGTGCAGCTCTTCGTCAACCGTGGCACCTTGTTTCCGCTAACGATAGTTCAGACTACAGCAGTAGGTGAGAGAGTTGAGTGGCCATAAACGAACGCGCAGAGCTGCCTCTACATATGTGGAGATAGACGTAACTTGCCGGGCTGCGAGAATGCAACACCTTGTGTGGGCTCACAGAAGCACCAACCGTACAACAGCGTATATGGAGGTCTTGGTAGCATCATGACAGCCCGAAGGGGCAAATCTTGTGTTGGGATGTTCCTGCATTGGCCGCTTCCTGTCTGCCGCGGCAGAACTGGACGCAAAGAGTAAGACAGCATTAGTCCAAGGGCGGCTTACACCTGATAGCGTGTCGCCAATAGATCTTCACCAGGATGCTTTTCACCACCCTCGTGTCAGAGCCATGCATCCACAGGGCCGGGTGCCTTTTCGTGGCCGCGTTCCCGCGCAGGGGGACTATCTGCCGTGCGATCTGTCTCAGTAGAGCCTTGGAGCTCGGTCGCTTCAAGCATCTCAGTTTCCCGCACGAGAACGAGACAGATCGTGCTCAGATCAGAGTTCCGCAGGCTGATTCGGTTGATAATCTCATATGTCACTCTTGTGGGCCGTTCTGTCATCTCCATTATGTGCTGCACCAGGATACATCGTTTTTGACGTTGGCAGACACAGGTACAGGCACACGTACATATCCAAACGGGCACTGCCATGCATAAACTCCTGCCCGTAGTCGCGGAGCAGGCGCCGCGGCACATCACCGCTAATGATCTGCCGCTAAGCGGGACGTTTCAGAAAGACTGCACCAGCGTTCTCTGCGGCTTTCGCATTCGCTCGGAACAAGTGATGATTTCATCGAGCGTTGTCCCGTCGGACAAACAATCGTATCGATCGTGACCATGTGGCGGTTTGATGACGCAACATGCAAGTGGATCGTCACAATCAGGAACCGGAGGGTTTAGAAGTATCTTCCTTGCTTCTGGTTCGATGAGCTGGCCATTTCGTGCTGCACCTTAAGGAATGGTCTAGACTAATCAGCGCGTGGTTATGTCGTAGAGATCCTGCACAAGGAACAGGCATGGCCGGAAATGTTAAACAGGGATGACAAATGTAGCGCCGCATCTATGATGAAGGAGATGACGCGACGTAAAATTTAGTGTTAAGCCGGACTATCAGATCGCTGACAGTGGAGCGGTAGGTGAAGCTGTGTCGTAACTGCATCAAAATGTTGAATCACCGCCTTGCGGAGCTGTACTCATGATAGGGAGTCCTTAAGAAGCTTAGTAGGATGCACTGCCGCTAGAACGATACAGGACTACAGGTCTTTTGCAGCTCGGGAGCAAAATGCGATACCGAGCCAGGCTGAAAGCTTACACGAAGCGCATGTAGCTAGGCGTATATTCGGCGGAAACGTGGATGCACCAGGGGCTGGGGAACCCTGTATGCTGAGGAAACGCCAAAAACTGGGGGATCAGCAGGATTTGACAGACGCCGAAGCCGCTTTCGCTAGGATATGCTCGAGGAGGGGTGGGAAGGAAAGGGCGGAACCCAGGCGATGTCACATGCATGCATGCCCTAAATCGGGGCTCCGCAATGGCACAGCTTAATCATGCTTTAGCTTCAAAGTTTATTCCCATGAGCCGCTCGGCGCATGCAGATCTTGATCAGCAGCAGGCACCGGCCGCGCGCAGAAGGCTAACGGAAACCCACAGGTGCTGTCGAAAGTCTGCACGCCAAGGAGAATCAAACAGGACGGCGTAAGCGTAGCCAAGCCACCCGGAGTGCTGGAAGCACACCCTCCAGGTCAACCTGCGAATGACATCATGCGAGCCGTAGCCATCGCAAATATTCGCGACAGACCCGACGCTGGTCGAAGCGATCAGGAGCTATTCTTCCTCCCACTTAACCGTCGCCACGTCCCCCGCCATCACAGCACGCACACAAGACAGACCTGCATATCGTGAGGTCCAGGCTACGGCAGTCGCAAAGCTTTACGATCCTTGGCCGAAAGATGGAGAGAACCACCCTTCCACGCCCGGATGGTGGCAGGAAGAGTTCGAAGCAGAGACGTTTCGATGAAAAGACTGGATCAAGTGCGGGCAGTGGCGAGAAGAAGGGATCATTGTCAGACCTGATGAACCGCTTGGTCGGGTCGCTGCGAAGACCTACGATATCGACTCCCATAAATGTGATGCATGTCACACATGTGAGCTTTAACAATGGAGCGGGGCAGTTTGCGGTAGGTTGAACTGGAACAAAGTCTTTCTCACAGTCTCGATCTTGAAGATGCTGTGGATCGCATCCCGGATTTTCATGGTCACCTTCACCTCGAGTTCGAGCGACGCGAAAGGGTCAGCGCTGATATCCCGCAGGGATTGCCGAAGGAGTGGCATAGCATTCTGTTGCAGAATGGTCTTAACGAACAGGAGCAGGAACAAAGTCCTGAGGCTATCGTGAATATCGTGGGAATTTGCAAGGAAAACACAAAGAGCAAGGCCGACGACGAAAGGCGGCACGATCTCGAGCATGCAAAAGCTCCAGACGGTCCTCTTGGGGGTGCACATCGCTATCAAAACGGCTCCAGTCTGCACACCAATGCTATGGGCCCACCGATAAGCAGTCCTCCAGCGAGTCCTCTGGTTTCATGGCATGGCGAAGACAGTTTCGAGAACCCTCGCGCTCCGCCACCAGTTCCGCGCAGAATTCACAATCAGTTTTCGGGCCTTCGAGATCACTATTAGTGGGTGGTACGCTTCTACAAAACCGATTGATTGATTGATTTATCCTTACGCCCTTGCAGACTCGGGGGTCTATGGGAAGCTAGCTATATCTAGTATTCTCGCTTGCAAAACGTTTGAGAATTCGCTTCGCGACCCTTCCCCCGACTCGACCATCAAGGTCAACTTTAAAT
>JAKLMF010000754.1:0-10270 GCA_022813555.1 Botryosphaeria agaves | reverse complement strand
GCGGTATTGATTGCGGATGCGGAGTTGAGCGGTTCCTTCGATGAGCCGAATCATGGGAGGCCATTGATGCTTCCGACTCCACCGGATCCTCGATTCGTCGTCCACCTCTTCATTTGAGCTTGTAACCGATTGCGTAACGTTGAAGCGTTTATTCAGACTCGTACGGTGGGGCTGCACGTGGAGTACAGACGCTGTGTCGGTACACTGGAGAGCTCTTGACGAGGAGAGCCGGGCGCGAGGTCAGTGGGAACGCTACGCTGCAGAGTTATGATAGGGTCGGTTTAACAGTTCAGCACTGTGAGGAACGAGTGTTGTCGCGTTTGCTGCAGCGCTTGGTTGATTGCGCATGCAGCCCTATCTGTATGTACATGTACATGTATCTCTTTTTGCCGATCTTTACCCTGGGCCCCGTTAGGGACTGCCTATTATTAGCTGGATCGGACCGCTAGCACAGCTTCGGTTACTCCGTAAGAAACCTTGATTGATTACCAAAATCTACTAGTACGAATCTCATCCCGTCAACCTTGTTGAGTACATGGCGAAGTCCCTATAGTGGTCTTGATCCGACCATGAACCTATATAGAACACTAGTACCTTTGCTCATGTTTGCGTAGAGCGCATCACTAATGCTGAACGTGTACGAACGCTCTGTGCAAGTGCACTTTCACTTGTATCTCATCATTTATGACACCAGTTCCATACGGTCAGGCTGAGCAGACAACTGTAAGAGCCACAGAGAAGGCATCCACTTAGATTAGACGTATCCATCTTGCATCTAGGTCATGACAAGGTCCTGTCTGCGTTTGCGTTTGGCCCGAAAGTACGAAAGCTCAAGCAGCGAGCAAGCCATTGTTCGCAGTTCATCGATAGCCGCCTATGACTATCCGCTCGCTGGTCTTTGGGATAGCTGTTCGCGTCTATAATTTCAGAGCCTTCGAAATTAATATATCTTCTAACTAACTGGAAACGATACTCCCTCGCACCTTGAGTAATACTGGACAGGCCTGTGACAGAAGCCGCCAAGGCTACTCGGAAGACGCCGAGCGGGAGGCTGAAAGTCGGGCGACAGGGGTGCACCCAAAGATTGTGAACGCATAACGCGCCCTCATCACCGCCAGACAACTGTGTTAACTCAGCACACCACTACTTACGTGATCCGGAGCGAGAACCACTCTGCAATAGCTTACACACGTATTTGACCAACTGCAAATACCTTTACATCATCCACAGCTTCTGCCTAGCCTTCGAAATTGAAGTTAGGAACGCGTCGCCTCAGGGCACGCTTCGAGCACCATGCCGTCGAGGAAGCGTGATTTGGAGGAGATGGAAGCGGAGGACCCAAAACAAGAGCCCAGTTTGCTCGAGAAGATCCGAAATATGTGGGAGTTTGCCAGCTTCATGCAATACCTATTCTTCTTCGCCAAAGCCGTCAAGATTGACGAGGAGTTTGACATCGAGGTACCTCCGCCTCAAAATGCGATGCGCTACATCAGTCACTGGCACAATCTGACGTGGATGCAGAACATGGAAGCGGAATGCCTCAAGCCCACACACTCGGAGCGACTATCGGAAATAGGCCTGGCACTGCTCAAATATGTCTCGTCTCACAAGGGTCTCACGTAGGTTGCTGACCACGGACACTAACCTGTATGTGCTGACACTTGCAGCCCGGAGATATTCGACGAGTACACCCGCCGACAGTACGTAGCAAAGGCGCCTCAACGCAATCCCTTTGGCGTCGATGAGGAACCCATGAAATTCTCCGAGTTCGACATCTTCACCAAGATCCGCGTTCTTCACCAACTATCAACATGGACTTTGCACAATCCCGATCGCATACGTGAGAAACTGCCGGAAGTAGAGGACCAGACAGACTGGGTACGTATATCTTGTCAAGTTGTGCTGGCGCCGAGGCTGATGATGTACAGCGCATCGAACCAGTAGGATGGGATGCTCAGGATCGTACATACTTTCTGCTCGACGACAACCGGCTATATCGACGGACTGACCCGCCCCCACCCACGCCACCTAAACCGAAGTCGAAGGCTAAATCGAAGAAAGCCAAGGGTACAAGAGCTAGCAAGCGACGGAAGCTTTCTAGTACCGCAGTTGAGAGTGGCGAGGAAGCGGAGGAGGACGTTACCGTCGGGAACGCCGAAACTGGGGATGAAGGTTTTGGCGGCATGACGTGGGAGTGTCTGGCTGTCACGTTAGAGGATTACCACGCGTTTCTCGAAACCATACGTCGCTCTCGAGACCCCAACGAGAAAGATTTGCACGAGAGAATTACAGAGGACGCGTTACCTGTGGTTGAGGCACAAGCAGAGGAACGACAGCGTAAGGAGGCAAGGAAGCTGAAAGAGCTGGAGAATCTGGAAAAGCTAGCCACGGCGAAGCGATCCAGTAGGCTCGCAGACAAAGCGGAGAAGCAGAAGGCAATTGACGAAGCCAGAAAGGCTGAGCAGAAGAGGCTGGATGACATAGCTATGGCGGAACGAGAGCAGAAGGTTCATCCGGAAGAGGTCAGCTACTTGCTTACTTGTGTTGCTGGACAATGCTGACGTGGTGCTAGACACGAGAGTTCCGGAGAATGACAAGAGAGCAACGCGTGAAAGAACGTGAAGTGCAGCGTATCCGGCATGAGCAAGAACTGGCAAGATTGAAAGAGGACCAGGAGAAGGTGGCAACGAACGAAGCACGAATGTCGGAGAGAAAACTCAAAGCGGAGATGGAGAAACGCCAGGCGGAGCTCAACAAGCTCGCACAAGAAGAAGAAGACTGGGAGTTCGACTGCGCGGTCTGCGGGGTGAATGGCAAAAACCTGGTATGTAAACTCCTGAAGACCTGCTTTGTTGTATGCTTACTCTGCCTAGGACGACGGAACACATAGCATTGCCTGCGAAAAGTGCAATGTCTGGCAGCACAGTGCATGCCATGGCATCAGACAGGAAGAGGCTGAACGAGACGACTTCCACTTCGTCTGCGCCGATTGCCAAAGAAAGGCGAACGAGCCGAAGATCCCTCCTCTGAAGTTCCGTTTAGGACCATCAGCTTCCCCTAAAGGTGGCGAGTCTGAAGCAAGTCATGTCCACACCGGGACTGCTTCTTCTCAAGCTCCACGAAGACTAGACGGAGTTCATATCAACGTGCAGGCGCGCGCACCCATGAGCCCGCCGCCCAAGACACCTAATAGTGTCGTGATGAACGGCCCAAGCCTGTCACCCCACGGTCAAAGTCCAGGACCTCCTCCTGGTATCCATGGACTTGGTGTATCGTATCGACCGCCATATCTTGACTTGAACGGTCATCCTGCCCCTTCACCCGGACGGCCGTCTTCATCTGGAATTGGAACTGCATCTGGAATTGGAACTGCAGCTCCAGTGTCCAACGGTGCGGCGCTCTCACCGCTGCAGTATTGGCAACACCAGAACGGCTACGCGGGCGGCCAGCCAAGTGCCAACCATCAGAGCAACGGCTTCCAGAATCAAGCAAGTGTCTTCACTCCTCAAGCTCCAACTCACCACCCCCCACACAACCCATACATGAACACTTTCCAACACCAGCGTCCGCCTTCCGCTCAGTCATTCCATGGCTTCCAACAATCTCCCGTGAAGCACCACCATCCCGCCTCCTCGCCTCCTCCGCAGATGAACGGGTACGCAAGCACCTCAGCGTTCCCGCCTGCCTCAAGCCCGAACATGTCATTCCCGCCTCCACCGTCACAGCCGGCGCAACATGCGCCAATCAAGCAGGCCTCTTCCCCTCCGCAGACATACCACACGCCCGCCAGCTACTCGCTGCTCGGCGCAACGCCCGGATTCTCACCGACGAAGAGCCCGCCTAGACCGGGGTCCGCTCGCAGTGTCTCTGGGACTCCAGTGGTACCGCCTGCCACTACACTCTCGCCGAGCGCGAATCGGCAGCAGAGGCTGAGTATGGAGCCGCCGGCTAAGAAGACGACTCCGGAGAAGCCACGGGTGAATGGGTTTGGTAATTTACTGTGAAAGCGGACTTGACGGGAAGGGTGTGGATTACCTGGTGTCTCTCTTGTGGAGTTTGGGATGGAACAAAGGATTTTGGAACGCTGTCATGGATAGATAAGGCATGCGGCAGCACCGCTTGGGAAGCATGTGGTGTGAGGTGACTGGTAGCGCAGTGTAGGCGCACATAAGTCTCTTCAGATGCAGTTGCAGAGAGTGTGTTGATTGAGCGAGCATACTCGTGAGCATGAGCTAGATGTTACAAGATGCGGGCAAGGCATTCCAAGGATAGTGCCATAGAGCAGTCAACCACGGTCTGGATGAATCAAACACGAATGTCTAAACTTCTACACTGCAGCACGTGTATTCGGGATTGTTGTCTACCCGCTGAAAAATCGTCGAGACGTGATTCCTCCTTACGGCCTTGACGAACACACGGAGGACATGCGATTTCTGGTTCCTCTGGCATCGCTTGACCACTTACAGTAGTTTCCTCCATCTTCAAGCCGACACAGCCGAGGTTCGCCTCCACAATGCCCAATGATTCGTCCGCCCAAGCCTCCAAGGTTCATCCAAGTCATCAGCGCGCTCAACGAACAATTTCTTTCCCGGCGTCTGAGATGGAACTAATTGACTAATTGTTTAGCACAACCAAGAAATCTTCTCGAACACACGCGCCCTGATGCATCCACTCGGGCTCGGGTATGCCGCGGTAAGGTCTGCCGAATCCCGACATGCCCTTGAGCGTCATCGCCAGCTGTTGCGCCTGGCCCAAATTTCTCTCTACGGCCGCACCAAGCCTGGACACACAGTTAGAGCACCTTTATTAGGGCTACGGCAGCAGCAGAGGTTACAGAGCACAGCATCTGCACCCGGTAATATTCCAGACACCACCCTGCTACCCGCGACGCAATCCCGCTGACAGAATTTCCAGTATCACCTACCATCCAGCTCAATTCGCCTACTCCCACCACTGCACCATCTCCCTCCGCCCCAACCCGCCGCTCCCTCCCTCGGCGCATCCTCTACACCCTCCTCATTGCGCTCTCCTGCACCGCAGTCGGCTTCACCATGGCCGCTGCCCCCGCCATGTCGGTCGCGAACGAATACCTCTCTCCCCCAACCGACGAAGAGACGCTGGCGCTCTACGACCCCCAACCCTCCGACCCCGCCTACGCAATAAACCAACACGTCCTGACCCATCCAGTAGCGGTGCGATTGTTCGAGGACCCAACCTTCACCGCCGCCCGGCCCCATCTCAAGATCCCGCCGAGCATGCGCGAGTACAACCTGACAGGCGGCACGCTCCTGGGCCCGCAGAAGATCGAGGTTCCGCCGCTGACGTTTCAAACGCGCTCTCCATCATCCGCCTCCTCCAGCTCCAGCTCCACGACTCCCTCGTCCACCGAATCCACGACGCCAGAGCCCTTCCTCCCCGAGCTCATCTCCCTCCAATACCTGGGCCCCGCCCTCTGCGGCCACCCGGGCATCGTCCATGGCGGCCTGCTGGCCACCCTGCTCGATGAGGGGCTCGCACGGTGCTGTTTCCCCGCTTTGCCGAACAAGGTGGGTGTGACGGCGTCGTTGAAGATCGACTATAGGGCGCCGTGCAAGGCGCCGGGCTACGTGGTGCTGCGGGCCAGGACGACGAGGGTCGAGGGGAGGAAGGCGTGGGTTACGGGACGGCTGGAGACGTTGGTGGGGGAGGGGGAGACGCCGACGGTGTTGGTGGAGGCGGAGGCGCTGTTTGTTGAGCCGAGGCAGGCTGCTGTGAGTGATTGCCGATTTCGTGGTTGGGCGGTTATGCTGACTGTGAGATGCAGACTATGGCCAGGGTGTATTCCACGCAGTAGAGATTGGAGATACGCGGCATTGGTGGGAAGATTTTTGTGCTAATAGACGTAGGTTGGCAATTCTTGGAGGAGTGGTGATGTTTCGCGCATAGAGCACGGCGTCTTTATTGGAACTTGAGATATTTTGGTAGACTATAGACGTAGACTGCCTTCGTGGGGTTTGGCAGCCATAAGGGAGGGGTTTGTACAGACTTAGCATTGTAAATCGTAAGGAGAATAAGATTAGGGTTCCGAAGTTTCCTGTATACCCCACGGTCAGGCTTCTGATCCGAATAGATGTTCTATGAAACAGCAGCTTCTCTCCGGAACTTCAGTGGGATGGTAGCCATGGCCAGACACGCTCTCGCGAGAAGACTAACTCATCCTTAAGGGGAAATTCCAATGAAAAAAAATAAAGAAACAAAAAAGATATGGAGATCATATGAGAATTGACCCTGTGGGGCTGATTGTTATCTCTGCGTTGCAAAGATACTTTTTTGCTTCGCCTGCAGAACAAGCTGGGGCTGATTTGGTCACTGTATCGATGTGCGCATGCGGTCCATCGGATTGCTTGATTGTTAGGTACACGTAGGATAAGCCACGTATCTTTCATTCCTTTTGCGTACATAAATGCACTTCAGAGCTGTCGCTGGTTATGGATGCACGTTGGGATAACTCCATCCGCACTGAAACCGAATCTCCTGCGTCGCTCTGCCTTCAAGCCGTGTGATGGAAAACGCTTGCTCCCTTGCCCACCTCCTGTTCGTTTCCCGATAGCAAACTCCTGTGTCCTCCCGTGCTACATCAATTCGTACCACTTCGCTAACACTCCCACGTGTGATGAGTGCGTACTGTTCGAGTGGTGCCTAACAATGTCCAAAGCAATCATAGAAGCCGTTCCTTGTATTTGCTCAAGCTAGTTCATATGACACAGCTCTATCCGTTCCCAATCGTTCCCTGTGGGGTGTCCTCTCCAGCTGTTCTACTCGTCCTCAGTAGTATACCTGGGATCACGACAAGCATTACAGAACTCACTCTCTTCCGCGTAGTGAGAACCCATGTGCTCATCGTAGAAGATGCGATTGATGCGACACGTGTTCCCCGTGAAGGAGTCAGCTGGGAGGATACGACAGCACTTGTAACAAGGATTGCGGAGATAGCTGATATAGCCATTCCTGACCAGGTCGCAGAATAAGGTCCACTGGAAGTCCTCGCCCTCGCGACGCCGCTTGAAGAAGTCGGCAGGGGCGCGCAGCTGAGCGAACCTGAAGAAATATTGGTTGACACGTTTGAGTGCCCACTCGGCACGATAAGGGAGATGGCGGACGATCATGAAGTGAAGATCAGTCGGAAGGGATAGCAGTGCACTGTGAGTGTCATGGGGCAGCTGGGCAGCAGAAATCATGACGGGCCTCGGGCTCCACGTGGTCGCTGTAGCTGACGAGATCTCGAGCTCTCTCTTGCGCCTCTTTTATCTTTGGTCAAGCGGCGCGGTAGTGCGGGAGAAAGCAACAATCTTACTGCGTCTGTGGTTGTCCGTTGTGGCAAGGGCTGTAGAGTGGAGATATGGCTGGGGTGAGAGAGCTTGTAGAGAGTGTTTTTAGAGAGAGCTCGTATGGAGAGCCCGTAGAGAAGTTTATGGAGAGACGCGAGGAGTGGAATGAGAGCGAGAAGGGTTCCGAGAGCCCTAAGGTCCCACAGAAGGGCTACAAGGCGAGCAAGTGAAGTGAACGTGAGTTAGTTGGTCTCGGATGTTCCAAGTCTGAAGGGAAGGTAGTGAAGACGTCGACTTAATCTTCGAAGATGAAAATGAAAGAACCATGCTTAGTAAGGATAAGATGCTAGAGTCCACGACATATTCGCTCATGTCAGTCAACTACAACGAGCCAGCAGAGTTTCTTGTGAAATTCCCAGAAGCTCCAATGAGACATCTCAGGATTCCTCTACTTTGAACATGAAATATCCCGTATAGTTGGTGCAGCCTCGTCCCACTGATCCTCAGATTGCTTTGCAACCGGGAGTCCTCGTCCACTCCCCACAGCTCTCTTAACCGGTTGGCAGCGTGGACTTTCACTACGTGTAACTCCACTACGTATAATCTATAGTTTCTCAAGTTTCTTCGTGGACTTATCCTCCTCTCGCATCTGCTTAAGCTCTTCTCTCACTCGGTCCCTCAGCTCGCTTGCCAGCTTCTCTCCATCCTCATCATCTAGATCGTCTCGTTGGCCCCTGCCGAACATGGTCCAGCTTTTGTTCTTGATCTCTGGCACATGCGGAGGCCGTGGTATAATGTGAAAGTGGACATGCGGAACTACTTGCGCTGCTCTTATGCCTGGATTGGGACAAAGCGGACTCTCGTATCAGCACATGAGTAAAGAATATCTTGATTGTGTCGTTACACACAACGCTGAGTGCAAGAGTGTAGACAAGGAGCTCCGCGATACCGGAATAGAGACAGTAAGATGACCATGGGCCATACGTTGTTCCATACAGCGGAACTGAAGTAGCACACGACCACTACATCGACATTGGGATGTACGGACCGTTGTTTTGCACAATATTATAATCTGTAACATTTGTAACCTTTGCCACAGCTCTTGCCAGTATGGGTAGCCAGTACCCTATGAGTTGAGTTTCTATCAGCATTCACCCAGAAAGGTTGGAAGCGATCGGCACAAGCCAATGCATGGCACCGAAGGATAAGCTCAATGGAGCTTTGACGCTGTCATCGTCGCTCTCTAAGCATTAATTTTACAAGCAGACGATAGCACCAATGCCACGTTTAGGAGAAGTACATGACAGACTTGCGTCGAAGAGAAAACACAAGTCCACACATACGATGAAATGAGAAACAGCCTACCAATCTCCCTACTCTCACCCCCTTTCAAGTCCGCCAGCTTCTTCCGATGCGTCCTTGAAGTAACCAGCAAATGACCCCTAGTCATGGGCAAGATATCTAAGAACGCCAGCACGTCCGGCGCCGACAGCACCAGGAAGCAACTGGGGTCTACCGCTGCCACATCTGGGTTTGACGGTACAGCGTCCAGTGGAGAGTGGTGGATTGAGGATGGTGCGGGATACGCTTCGGCGATAGTGCAGAAGGGGCAGGACTGTGGGTATCGATCATCGAGCGCTTGAGAGTCTGTCATCGCGAGGGATGCTCAGATCATGATGCTTACATGGGGCTGTTTCGTGACATTTCCAACGAGCGTGGTCGGACGCGCGAAGCCTCGGCAGTTCACGCGATGCGCGAAGCAGACACGGTCGTTTCAGTGGCTGGCAGGTCACATTGAAACACCAGGCTCTTGTTTCAGGATCGCATAGTTGGATACAGTACGGCCATTCAAGGAGTACGATCGTGCTATCACCAAACGTTCTCAATCCACAGAGTGTGATTTAGAATCCTTTCCATTACCCATGCTATGGCTGCTCCAACCCCTGTTACACCACAGTTACGGATAGCAAAGGCGATCGAAACATGATAGAATACAGCTAGTCCAAAACCCACTCGCCTAAGACAAGACACATGATAAACAAACAGCCTGCGGCGACTAGCCCGGCTCGAATGTGATGAGGGCGAAGCTGTGGCCACCATAGGCTTTGATACTACTGCCAGTATTGTTTCTGAGCGAAAACGCGATCGCCAGATGCCTTGTGTATTTTGCCCTCCAACGAAAGACCAATGTGCGCACGAAGAATGAACGCCGTCCAGCACGCAAAGTAAGAGAAAGTATAAGATGCCCGCCGAAAATACGCCATGCGCCACTATGACAATTCCCATGCTGGCATGACGATGTTGAGAGAGCCGCTGCCCGAGGAAGAAAAAGAAACCTGATCCAATGCTACGGGTCATCGCTCATTAACGAACTGGATGGAGAGGGATTAGGAACGTGTCCGTAGGATCCCTCGCAGACGACGTGTGACGGAGTGCAGTAGACGCGAGGGGTCTTTTCGCTGCTACTGCCTCACGCTGCTGCTAGTCTCGATCTTGATGCTGCTGGCAGGGTCTGAGCCATCGAGGTAGGTAGAGCGGGTCTTCTTGGCCCACTGCCGGAGCACGATCGAAGCTAGAGTTGCTGTCAGTAGGCGTGCAATTGAGAATTGAGGTGATCATGCTTACCCTTGAGGAACTTCTTGCTAGCGTACTTCTTAAAGAACGCCTCGTGCACGACAGGGCTAGAAAGATAATCGACCATGAGCAGGAAGACAGGTTGGATCTTCTCCTCCGTGTAGCCAGCGTAGTGTGCAATAGTTGCGTCCTAGAAATGTCAGCGTCTTGATAGTAGATTATATGCATAAAGAACTAACCCATTCGCCCCTCTCCAAGACAAGACGCGCCAGGTACATGGAAGCAGCAGCAATCTGGCTAGGCGGATAGGGAATGAAGCGATGATCCAGACAGCTGATCTCTAGCAGATACTTCCCGAGAGTACGTGTTTGAATGTCGTAGTTGTCGGC
>JAKLMF010000752.1:0-10296 GCA_022813555.1 Botryosphaeria agaves | reverse complement strand
TTCTCGTCCTTTCCGCAAACGCCAGTGATGGTGACCTCGTCTCCGTCCTCCAGGAACTTTCTCTCCTCGTCGCCCTCTAGCATGACTGGCGTCTTTCCGTTTTCGTTCTGCTCCAACAAACTACCACGCTGAGTTGGCTCCTCACCACTGATGGTGCCGGAGCCCAGCAGATCACCGACATTGAAGGGACAGCCGCCAATCGAGTGGTGGGCGAGCATCTGTGGGAATGAGAAGAGAAGATTTTTAGAACTTGTCTGACATATTGTGGTTGTGTTGCCGGATTTTGCTGGGCATATAGTTAGCGTGTGGGGTCTTGTACAAACATTCTGCCAGTACTCACTCTTCAGGTCAACCTTGAGCTGTATATCGTAGACGTTCTCTTTCCGCTTTTCTCGTAGGTATGGCAGTAACTCCGTGTCGTTCGGTATGCCTTTTACCAAGAACGGCTCCAGCGCATCCGCCAGCACGACCCATGCGCTTATTGTCGTTCCAAAGTTCTTCGCATTGAACGGTCCTAGCGGGACATACTCCCACGCCTGAATGTCTCTGGCACTCCAGTCATTCATCAACACAACACCAAACAAGCTCTCGTCTGCCTCATCTACAGGTATCGGGTCGCCTAGCTTAGTGGTTTTGCACACGAATGCTCCCAGCTCTAACTCTATGTCCAACTTTCGGGATGCAGAAAATATAGGCACCTTTTTCTCCGCCGCTGGATTTTCTAGAATTTGACCGTTTGGTCGACGGATTGGCGTTCCAGACGCGACGACTGAGGATGCTCTCCCGTGATAGCCGACGGGAAGATGCTTGTAGTTGGGCTGCAGCGCATTACTCGCCCCGCGGAAGAGAGTGCCGACCTTGTGGGCATGATTCACACCAGCAAAGAAGTCTGTGTAATCACCAATCTGAAACGGCAGATGTGTTTTGACGTCGGCGAGCGGGAAGAGCGCCTCCTTCTGCAAGCTCTCATTGTTTTTGAGCACGTCAGGGTAGGGGGTATCTTCGGAAAAGACACTCTGGATGTATTTGCGGACAATAGCGTGCATTGGGCGGCCGAGCGCGGCGAAGGCGTTTAGGGTGGGCTGGGAGAAGACGGACTGGTGTGGCTGGATGGTGGAAAGGGCGGAGAAGCCATTGTTCGCGGCGAAGACGTCGAGGTCCAAGGCATGGTCGCCAATGGCAACTGCTGGCCGTGGGGACTGTGAGGAAGAAGTGGTGATGATGCCGAAGGGGATGTTGGCGAGGGAGAAGTGGGAGCCTCTGGGGATCTTGAACCAGGAGCGTAAGGACGTCATGTTTGTTGATGGAACGCACAGGCAAGGATTGCGGAGGAAATGGAGGAGAGTGGATGAGGACGAGGACGAGGACGAGGACGGGGACGGGGAGAAGAAGAGAAAGAGATGTAGAAGGAGGAGGACAAGGAGGGAGAGAATGGGAAGAAGTTGGAAGCGGAGACTTACGGCGCCTGAGCGAAATGATAAGATAGTAGTAACTGCATGTACTGCGGACTGACGAGCGCGAGCAGGTGAGAGGTGGCAGCTGGACTGCAGGTGTGCTGGAGGAGGGCGGAAAGGGCGCCGCGATGTGCGGAAACCACCGTGCTGCTACAGTGCTGCTACAGTGCTGCTACAGAGCTACTCCAGCACTAGTCGGTAAGTTTGCGCTGCTGGCGATCCCCCCGCACCAACAGCATGCCTCAAGACAAGCATGGCCTGCGCGGAACTACAACCAACCCACCCCCAATGTCTTCCCTCAGCCAGGTCCCATCGACGCCCTACGCGGATCCTAATAAGCACCTCCCGGACGAGCAGCCTCGCTGGAAGAATCTCTTTAACCGATTCTCAAAGAAAGACGCCTCGCGCAAGCTGCCCAAGCCCACAGTGCCGCTGACTACGCGTAACCTCACCGAATTCTTCAATCCGGACTATCACGACGAGCACGATGCCTTCCACCAAGTTCGCAGTCCCCGAGGAGTACCGATATCTGAATGGATTCAACAGTTACCATGAGTGAGGGCGTCCTTGCCTTTGCTGCTGCGCCGATGGCCACTGACTCCATGACACAGAACCGAAGCAATCGAGGGTGCTCTGCCCATAGGGGCCAATTCACCCCAGAAACCGCCATACGGCCTGTACGCTGAAAAGCTGTCTGGCACCGCCTTCACCGCGCCTCGTCACGAGAACCAGCAGTCCTGGCTCTACCGTATCCTGCCTGCGTCCGCTCATGGCACCTTCGAGCCGCGAGAATCCTCCACGTACAACACCAACCCGGAGAACAAGCCCCACGAGAAGATCCATCAGATTCCGAACCAGCTCCGATGGGATCCTTTCGACTTGGATGAGACTGTCGACTGGGTGCATTCCCTTCATCTCGTTGCTGGTGCTGGCGATCCAGTGATGAAGACGGGCATCGGCATCTTCATCTTCGCAGCGGGCAAGGACATGGACCCACATGAAGCCTTCTACTCGGCCGATGGTGACTTTCTCATCGTGCTCCAGCACGGCCTGCTAGACATCCAAACCGAACTAGGCAAACTGCTCGTCCGGCCCAACGAGATCTGCGTCATTCCGCGCGGAGTCCGCTATCGCGTGACTCTCCCATCAGGCCCAGTTCGCGGCTACATCCTCGAGCTGTATCAGGGCCACTTCCAACTCCCTGAACTTGGACCCATCGGCTCGAATTGTCTCGCCAACGCGCGAGACTTCCAAGCTCCAGTGGCTTACTTCGAGGAGGACACAACCAACGACTGGACACTGTTCTCCAAATTCGCCGGTCACCTCTTCGCCGCCAAACAGAAGCACACCCCCTTCGACGTCGTAGCCTGGCATGGTCTCTACTATCCCTACAAGTACGACCTTGGCCGCTTCAACACCATGGGCTCCATCTCCTTCGACCACCCGGACCCGTCCATCTACACCGTACTGACCGCGCAGTCCGACCACCCCGGCACCGCCGTCGCCGACTTCGTCATCTTCCCACCGCGCTGGCTCGTCGCCGAGGACACCTTCCGCCCGCCGTGGTATCACCGCAACACGATGAGCGAGTTCATGGGCCTCATCCAAGGCGACTACGACGCCAAGATCGGCGGCGGCTTCAAGCCCGCCGGTGCGAGCCTGCACAATGTCATGAGCGCGCATGGACCGGACGCTGCCACTCACGAGAAGGCGAGCAATGCGGAGCTGAAGCCGATGAAGGTGGGCGAGGGCAGCATGGCGTTCATGTTTGAGAGTTGTTTGATGGTGGGGGTTACGGAGTGGGGGCTTAAGAAGTGCAGGAAGGTGCAGGAGGACTACAACGCGGAAAGTTGGGAGACGCTTAAGCCGCATTTCAAGAGGCCGGGGTCGGTCGAGAATGGGCAGGCGGATGGGAAGGAGGGTGAGATTGGGGACAAGGGGGCTGTGCCGCATTGGACAAGCTGATAATGAGTTGTTCAGTCTTCTCCGAAATAAGTGAGGGGTTTTGCTGGTCATTATGACTTTTTCCGCCCATGGCCTATCAAGCTCCTGTGCCATAACCATGAGAACTTGCGTATAATAGAGGTCCTGTTGTCAACGTTTCAGCCTTTGAAGGAGAATGCCATCGGGCAGGTTTCAGCTAGTGTGTCCGCCCAGCCATGCGATTGAGAATGATGCCGTTGCGGGATGTCTGCGTGCTCCTGATGCAACTCGAGCTTGGTAGGTGAATCGCGAACGAGCTGGCTCATTGCCCGTACCGCGATAATGATTTGACAGTTCCGTTCCCGGTTTTCGTACCGATAACATTGTTTTGAAGTGGTCAGCCTCTACCCAGTGCCCTGGAAGTTTCCTAGTTTCAAGATGGCCCTCGTTTATGTAACTGCTACTCGTCGTCCTCGTCATCCTCCTCCACAACCCTCCTCCTCTTTCCTCTCGGCGCACTCGCAGCCACGTCTTCATCGTCTCCCCCGTCCGCCTCGGTCGGTTGACTTCGTTTCGGCGTAGCATCCCTCTCAACCGGCCTCTCGACAATTCCATCATCGATGTCCTCATCGTCGTCATCCTCGGCAATCTCCTCCTCATCCGACTTCGCAATGAATTCGTCTTCCTCGTCATACTCGTCCTCTCGAGTCCGTCCTTTCCTGAAGTCTTCATCGCTGTCATATTCATCCCTTCTCTGCCGTCTGGGTTTAGGCCGGTTGACCCTCGTCCTTGCAGGGCCTTCATCGTCTTCCAATCCCCCAACCGTAAGCCCGCCGCCTGTGCGCAGCCCTCTTCGACCCAGCGCCTGGTTCGCACGGTCGCGTTCGCGGTTCTCGTGCGCCTCGCGCTTGCGCCGCTCCCGCATCTTTTCCTTCTCCGCCAGCTCAGCCGCCTTCTTCGCCTTCTCCGGGTCTTCTGCAACGTTTTTGATCGCAATGCCGCCCTCCGCGTTCAGACTCTTCGCCTTCGCTGCGGCCGCCAGCGAGTTCTGAAGCCGCTCCAGCGCGTCGTCTGTTGTGTCGGCGGAAGGCAAAACGCTGAGGCCGGTGGTGATCTTGTTTGTGACTCGAAGAAGGGACGCGCTCTCGTAAGGTGCGGCAAGATACGTGAAGGATTCCTGATCAAGACTGTTCGTTCCAGGGTTGGGGACACGACCCCGCTTGTCTTGTATACTGGTCGGTGTAGGTTTCTTAGGATTGCGTTGTGGTGGAGCAAGCGGATTGCCGTCAATCTCGTACTGTGTGGTTGGATCCGCAGCGAACTGGAGGGTTAAGGAGCCATCAGACCAGCGAAGAATACGAGCGTTTGATTGGAGCTCGGACGGATTAGAGGGCGAGTGCCGCCAGCGCAGAGTGGTGAGCGCGGTATTATAGGCGGAGAATGTGGCCGACGGCTCGCTTTTCGAATGATGATCTGTAGTCGGGGGCTGGAAACTCTTGTGGTGGAAGGCGTTGGGATCTATACTGAGAAACCGGGGCACTTTTAAAAGATATAGCTGGTTTTGGCCGTCAATGGGTGCAGCTTTTGACATCTTCCGTCCATGCTCACCTCATTGTCGCTTGGTTCGGGTATAGCGTGTCGTCCAAACTCGGCGTCCATAATATTGAGCTGCGCCTCGCCCGCCTCTGCCTCGTCTCCTTCATCTTCACCGTCCCGCCCGCGGTCCTCGCGGCCCTCGTCGTCTCCGGAATCGAGTTCTTCGTCATCCAATTGACGGTGCTTGCTGTACCTATATAAATATACTTCCTTCCAAAGGTCGGTATAGTCTACTAACACTGCTTCATCCGCTGGGGGCGCCTCTGTGTCATCTCCGAACAGATCGTCCCCTTCTAGATCGGCATCATCGTCTGGTGAGCCCATGTCTCCATTCTCGATCGCTGTTGATGGTTCTGCAACATCGTCTTCGGGAGGCATTGGAGCAGAGTCAGCGTCATCTGCCGCACGGTCGTCTGAGAGCGCGTCGTCTGGGCCCAAATTGTCGTGCAGAGGTGCGGCAGTGGACCCCATGGTGTTGGTTGCTGCGGTACGCGTCGGAGGGTAGGGCGCGCGGTTGGGCTTGAGGACGGTGCGCAGGCGCTGGTTCAGGCGAGTAGTTGGGGGGGCGTGTGTTGCACGATAGTAGCGCTGTAAGGCAAGGCCGAACGAGTGAACGAAGGGAGCAAAAGTGAAGTTAGTGGTGTGCAGGTGGTAATGGAAGATGCGCGAGACGCTGAGTGGCAGACATGCACGTGATATGGAAGGAAGAAGCTACCTAACTCGAGTAGGATGAGGCTCGGGGGATTGTTGAAACGGCGCCGGCCACTTCAAATGCTGTTTCCCGTTTGGGAGCCTGGTCGGTCCCTGAAAAGCGTTGAAGGGGGAGCGATACGTCTGTCTTCAAACTTGAACAACCACAACGACATCGAGTCCTGCCGACTGACCCGCACACAGGTTGTGCATGAAACCAGACAAGGCTGTCTGACCCAGATTGTGCTTTCGCTAGTCTCTAGCTCCAACCTGTTGTGAACCAGCCGTCCGTCATGGCTTCATTCTTCTCGAGCGTGTAAGTTGCCTCGAGGCCATTCACTTCAATTACATGTATCAACCCTTGGAGTTCGCCACATCTCCCCGTACCAGATGACCGAATGGCATCACAATGTCTCTGTGTTCTCGGACTAGTCACGTACTGTTTTGTTTCATTTCGATTGTTATCATGCGCGGATTTGCTTCCCCACGTTTGTTCGTCCTTGCAACCACTTTCTGTCGGGATATTCAGCTCGTGTGATTCCCTCCAAATCTCATCAAGGAAGACAATGTCTGCGAAGGAACACTCAAGCTTGCTGGAGATCCCGAAGCGCGTGATTCGGACAGCGGACTCCTCCAAGCCGTCGCCGAGCTTCATCGCAGTGTATTGTTCCAATCTTGCTGACTGTGTGCTCGTGCGACCAGACGCCAGGGGTTCGGTCGCCAAAACAACAAGGGCAACAACCAGCTGAACAAGAGCAACGGGCAGCAATCCACGTCGCCCACGTCTTATCAGAGCTCTTCGTCTTCGCTCGCGCCATCAATACCACAAATGCCGCACTCACCTGCCTTGTCGCCTGCCATAACGGACTCCGCCAATTCGGAGAACCAGCAGTCTGTCAGCCGCAAGCCACCTTTCTTTTTCCGTGATGAGTACTCTGGTCTTATAGTCAAAGGCAACCTCACGACGTTGGCTGTGAAGCCGGTGCATGTTGAGGAAGGCGAATGGCTTGCTCACCAGGGTGAGTCGGAATTTTCCGTATCAGTGAATGTGTGTATTGCTGACACAGACAACAGTCGTGGAACAAAACAGACTGCTTGACAGCATGATCCAGATAATCCGGACTGTAGATGACAGGACAGGCCTCCCTATTTGCAACCCTGAAAGCTGCCCTTCCATGTCCGCCTCTGGGTAAGCCTCCAACTCTCCTGTGTGCACCGTTTCTTCCTGACTGCTAACACGAGTAGCCACATCTACACATGGTTGGACCATAACAAGCGCCCTATCAAAATTCCTGCCTGCCACTACATGCAGCTCGTACAAAAATGGATCTGGGGGAAAATCAACGATTCTAGACTCTTCCCCACCGATCCCTCTTTCTCCGCGCCCCCCACATTCGCCTCTGGCGGCTTCAACACCCCTCACGCCAACACACCTATCGCTGCCGGTCCCACCAATCTGAATGCGCCACTATCTTCTCTCGCTGGGAAAGACTGGCTTGGTAAGGCTTCCGGCTTTCCTGAGAACTTCGAATCAGACATCAAGAGCATCTACCGTCAGATGGCACGCTGCTACGCGCACATCTACTATGGCCACTGGCTAGAACCCTTCTACCACATCGGTGCTTTCCGAGAGCTGAACACCTGCTACATCCACTTCGTCAATGTCGGCAAGATGTTCGGCTTGCTTACCGACAAGGATTTGGAACCGATGCAGCCATTGATCGATCTGTGGGTAGCTAAAGGACTGCTGCCGTCGACGCGGCAGGCAACGGTAAAAGGCGAGACTTCAAATCAAGGTTCCAGCGGTGGTACGGCTCCTCCCTCCTGAGATCAGATTATCCGTACGGGGAGTTTGGCAACGCGTTTTCGAGGCGAACCGGTTCTCTAGGTACAAATGGATAAGCCATTTGGGATATGGAATGACGCGCATATATCGGCGTTAGGGTACCGTAGGTTTTCTTTGTGGATTTGCTCGTTGATCTCCCAAAACCCATTCTGACGACGCCGGCTACATGTGGGTTTTAGAGTTAAGTCTTCGTATTATAAGACGGTTGCCTCTCGGGGGCGGATCTTCAGGCTTCCAACCTTGCTTGCCAGAAAACAGCTTCTCACACATCGTATAGTAGAGCGCTCTACACAGCAATCCTCGAGTTAGCTGTGTTGTCACCGGCTTACACAACGTCCCACCAGATGGACCCGTCTTCGGAGGTCTCGCCGTGCAAGGTTGTCCTCCATATGCTTTTGAGCCATACTCGCTCTGATCGTGTTCTCTCTCACGACCGCGGCTGTGAGAAGCCGAGCTGACGTGCGTACTATTCGAATGAAGTGCAAGTTCTGCTTTTGAGGTGCCATTCAGCCAGACACAATGCTGGATTCATTGGTCATGGCTGCCTGTGATGATTTGAAATCCGATGCCTTGGTAAAATCTATAAACCCTTGGGAAACGAGCGTACCGAGCCAGTCTTGCTGTGTCGCTACAAAGTGCATGGCTTGGAGAGCTTCGGTTAGCTTGTCCACGCACGAACAGAACTGCGTTCCCTCCTCATACATAGGTATAGATGCTTCTAGTGATGCCATAAGTGATGCTCTCCAAACACTATAATCCTCAAGAGTGCAATGTGTTCGGTTTTGTTCACCGAACCCTAGGAAACGCTTAGAATTGTTTGCGGGGCGAAGGAAGTGAGCGCCTTAGCCATGGTTGGTTTGAGATGCCGTGATATACCATCCCACCTATAAAGGCGATTGCTGTTAACTCGCTGGCGCGCCGGGGGAGGAAACTCGCGGTTGCTGGCCGAGCTGAAACACGCTGCGAGGGCTGACATGCACAGCCGCAGCCTTGAGATCAGCCTGCAGCCACACGTGCCGGGCGACAACCATGGGACTACAAGGCTGGGGCAGTAACATGCTGCCTCAAACAGAGCCTTTGTTCTTCTCTCGACCTTTCTTCTTTCATTCGCGCAGCCTGCTTTCTTCAACAAGTTCCCCTCGACGCTGTCCGCGCGCAGCACTACAACCCAGCTATGGCCGATAGTCAAGTGCCAGACTATTATAAGAATGCTGGAGTCGACCCAAGGTCGGACTCTTTCGGGGACTTTGACGACCTTGATAATTTTAGGAGGTTTGGCAGCATCATTCGTCAGCCCGATACGCGAAACTTCCTGGTGGATTTCGGTGAGGAGGCAGCGTACTGCGCATTCAACCTTGAGTCGCCTACAATTGAGAGTCTATTGAAAACCCCTGTATGTTCTCCGTTCCTTTACAAAGTCTCGTCCCTTTTCGAACGTCCCTTCTAGTTTCACAGGTTTTCGTCACTTTGTTGTCGGTTTCATCCGTAAACATCTAGCTGTGGTACTTCCCCTGAGCCTTGGTGATCACGCTTGTAACATAACCAGGTCTACAATTCTATCCGGTGGTACCCTATTCAATGTCAGGTGTTGTACAATTTCAAGATCCTTATCTAAGATTACTGATTCAGTCCGAATAGAGACCGACAGCACTTCACACACGATGGATGTAAGAGTCCCGAATGATACGTGACAACAGCTACTGAAACCGCGCTGTTAGCAACATATGGCTACCATATGAGGAAAGAGAAACCCTCAAGGTGCGAGTTGGCGTGACTAGTGAAGAAGTCTAGCGCTTCTATTGACCATTTGGTATGAGATAGGTACTGGCGGAGCACTATGATTTCTCACCTCGTCTGTATGGCGTGATGTGTTCTCCACCCGTAGTACATCAAAAAACTTCGCCGTCCGCTGAGCAAAGTCGTCACTCAATCTTTCGCTCATCTCACCATGAGGCCGGTTGGAGCAGGCAGATCCAACGTGAGCCAAAAGACATAGAAGAACATGCCGGAACAACGAACAGTAGCACGTCAACTCAGGCAAAAACCACAACCAATCCAAACCATTACCAGATCGTGAACGATGTTTGGCACTGGTCCTCTGTCGACTATGGGAGGCAATGTAGGTGTCCTTTGTAAGCAATATTTTCGATCAGGTATGGATTGCTGAGAGATGAACAGACGTTTGTCTAGGTTACAATTCCTTGTACAACATACAAACCCACGTCAACAGGCCAAATATGCAGCATGATGGGAATGGCGATCTACCGAATGGTAAGAGAGTATGGACTTGGCTTATCTACTGTGAAAGTAAGTTGTTGGCTGCGCTCACTTAGCACTATCAGTGTTGACAATTCAGAAACTGTCATCTCCATGCAGGAGGATCCTTATCCTTTAAGGAGCTATGACGACCTCAGTATAGACGAGAAATGGACCTTGACAGAGATCCGTCGAAATTTTACCAATGTGTTTCGACAGCTGTCAAAAGCCCATGATTCATCCAGAGACGACCCTCTAATGCAGCTGCCCATCAGGAAACGCATCGGGAACAGCGAAGAAGAAACAATTCATCGGCCAACAGATGCACCAGGCCTTCTGTTCTACTGCCTGTTCGATGACTGGCGTACCGGTTACAGCCTGGTTGTCCAACGAGAGCATTATTACGCCGCAGAATTGAACCAACTGGTGAGTCCTACTCCGTAGTAGCCTGTATCATATTTAACAGTTCCTCTAGCGCGAGCAGATGCTGCAGAGAGCAGATCTAAATCACATCAAGAGACTTCATCACTT
>JAKLMF010000751.1:0-10306 GCA_022813555.1 Botryosphaeria agaves | reverse complement strand
CTAGGGCTTACTGTGTTTGTTGCGGGAAGAAGAGAGGGAACCATCGTGGCAGACGGAGCTGGAGGAGGTGCAGGAGCAGCGATGGTCTCTGGGAGACCTTGACCAATCTGCAATGGCGGCGGCACTGCCGAATACAGTGGAGGGTATATATGAATCATTGGTGCGGCTGCTGGCCGGACGTGTTGATGACACGCGGGCATCATGGGTGTATATAGTTCGCCCATAGTCTTCACAAAGTTGCGTGATACCCTAGGCCCATATGGCACCCAACTCGGTGGTAGTTCTTGCTTTGGAGTGACTGATCGGAGAGGAGGAGCAGCTTCGCGTGGAGAAGCAATAGGTGTAGGAATTCGGGTCTCGCTGATGTGGGTGACGGGTTCTGCGGAGATTTTCTGGCGTGTAGCCTTCCTCTCTTGCGTCTCTGTACTTAGGAACTTGACTTTCTTCCTCTCTTCTATATTGCTGATTGTGCTCTTATCCATGCCGTTCCCTATGCTGTTGTTCATGCCGTCGTCCATGTTCTTGCCCCGTCCGTTATAGTTGCTGTCCGCCTGTTCGTTGTTGGCTTCGTAGCTCTTCTCTTTTGTCTTTCCCGGTTCTTCTCCTAGTTTGCCCCAGGCTTTGTCCGATGTTTCCTCCTTCATTTCTTGTCCGTAGCTGCCCACGCTCTCGTCCGCGTTCTTCGCATCTCCGTTGTTGCTGTCCGCTTCTTCGTTATCGTCTTCGTAGCCTTTCTCATTTACCCTCCCGCTGTTCAATTCCTCTCCCGGTTTGTCCGGGCCGTTGTCGAGTTCTTGCCGCTCTGTCGTGCTCTCCGCTTCTGGCTCATCATATTCAGAGTCGCTCCATTCCTCGTACCTGAATCCATACGCGCGTCCGATATTCTCAGGCTTCCGCGTTTCAACCCACTCACCAGCCAGAGAACTCTCCGCCCAAGCAACATTAGGCTCATCACCCTCCTCGGGCTCTCCAGGTTCTCCATGATCAAGTTCATAGTCCATCTCGTCGCCGTCAACTTCTGATTCTTCTTCTTCTTCTTGTTCTCCATAATCAAACCCATACGTTCTTCCCAGAGTCAAATTGCACTCTCTCGCACAGTCAAAGAAGCCCTCCTCACCTAGACACCCAGGGATGCCTGTGATGTAATAGCGGTGATGTGCCTCTATCTCGCATTTGAGCTTGAGGTCGTGGAAGAAACAGTGAAAGATTTGATACGCCAGGCATGCGCACATGAGCACAGCTGAAGCGAGAGCGAGAAACCCGACGAGACGTTCAAATCCGCAATGTAAATTTGTAGTGTATGTGCCAAGTGCCGCGATGTACGGAACCCTCACGGGTACTCCTGGTGACACGGCTACGGGGGATCGAGAGATGGTGTCAGAGAGGTCAGAGAGGCGCTTGATTGTAGATGGGCGTGCAGACATGTTCAAAGTTGGCTCGAGGATCTGGCACCAGATGTTGTCTGCACAAGGATATGCGCTGTGTGAGTTCGACATGGCTTCCAGTGTAGAAGGCGTTCTGTGCAGTTCCAAAGGCCGTTTTATGCCGGTTGTGATGCGGCGTGCTGTGCCTCAGATGAAGATTTGTTGCGAGACAGAAGAGGTTCATGAGCTAGAGCGAGCTCAGATATCAACAAGAAGATGTTAGCAGAGAGCGCAGACAAATGTGAACGGAGCTTTGCGTCAAAGTGAAGCGGCTAGGTTGGGCGTGGGCATGTGATGTTGGTGAATGGAATTGCAACGTCACATGCATACAAGTTGCTATGGAGATTGAGAAGTGAAGGACACGTCTGAGAACACTCTTCGAACTCTTGGTTTTCTAGGTCTCTTGCGCAGACGCGCTGTATCTAGCGCTTGCAGAGCATACCTACTCATAGCACTGCAGTTGCCGAGTGACAGGGCTCCTGCTATTCCCAAGGTCGAGGGACAACACAACCGAGACAGTCACCGTGTTAGTGACAATGCAAGAGACTCAAGCTCCTCTTTGGGCATGGTGCAACGAAGGTGCTGTCCAAACCAAACCGGTGCCGGGCCACCTCCGAAGAAGTGGAATTGCGCCGTGTCCGTCATTGTCGCTTCTGTGAATGATGAAGATGTTCGTAATACTGGCGTAAATGACCACCCGGACTCGAAGGATATGGGTGGATCCCGGATTGAACAACGATGCGGTCGTGAGAACCATCAGCTTGTGAGATTGCTGATATCTGAAAGGTGTCGCTCCATCTACCCACCCACGCCAACAGTTCTCATCGACCATTTACTCCATCATCGCCTACAGGTGCAAACAAGGCACCGCACGGCCTATCAAACTTCATCTAATCCTACCTGCCACATGCGCACAGAGGCTTGGAAGGTTGAGTGTTGAGATACCATCGCTCTCAAGAGAAGTCGAGCTCAGGGCGATGGCCAGAATAGCCGCTACGCTCCTGGCCCAACGAGGAGTCCGCTTCGCTCGAAAAGTATCTGGAGCGGCTTACAGCTTTTCCCGCGGTTGCACGCGGGCTGCTTCTGCGTTTGAGTAGCAACAAGGACTCCGAAGACAGACACGATACAAATATGCACCGAATTGATGGTTCCAAATGATGGATGGAACTTTGCAACCTCAGTGGTACTGGAAACATTCAGAGCACAACTCGGTGGGCGTCCAAACACAGGTGCGGGTTGCAGCTCCGGCCTGCAGACGAACGTTTCGCTGTGTCGATGCGGGCGAGAGGGTTGAGGGAGGTTGTGCCAAGCTTTGCCCGTCCATACTCATAGATGCCTTCGCTGGAGCCACAACATGCCTACACTGTACCGTATCCCCTGCTTGCGGGGCAGTCGAGCCCTTCAGTCTACCTGTTCCTCCGGGATTTCTTAGGGCTGGGTGGGGTACGATCAATAGGTGATGATCTCACGCACTTCGAAGGCAGACAACGCATAACAGAAGGAATTTTGCTGGCAAGCTATCTCAGATGTGTTCGTGTCCAGCACTACTGTCAATCTTGAGTATGTTACCCACACTCCAACAAGAATAGTCATCGCCTGATCGTACCACAATACCTTCGTGACGAGAAAAAATCGTGAATCGTCCAGCGCAGTTTGGCAGCCCTCCATCTCATCCGCACTCCATCGCTAAAGAGCAAAGAAAACAAACATTACAGCCAAAGCGGAAGATCATGAAAACCGAAGACATATAGTGTTACAACCCACCACACAATTACTGCGCCTCCACACCTCTGACATTGTTGATGACCCACGGACCCCGTTCCTCCTCTGTTGTCGCCCACACACCGTCGGCCCTCTTGAGTGTCTGCACATCCAAGTCCGTGACGTAGTCCCTCCCATCGGTCCCACCCAACGGCACACGGACCTCAAACTCCGAGTTCAGCATCATGTCGTCTTTCCACAGCCGTCTGCCGCCGTCGTAGACACAAAGAACCCTCTTCTTCATCTTCATCTTATCCGTCGCACAGCCCCAGCTCGCAGGGTAGTTCTTGCGCTTCTTGCGGCCAGACGTGGTGAGCGCGACGCCACCTTTTGAGTACGTAAGGCCCGGCCGCTGCTTCTTCGAAACAGCACTTCTGTTGATCGAACTGTCATCCCCTACGTGGGAAGACGCTGCAAGAACACCCCGAAGACGTGTTAGTTGTCAACTCTGATTGCTTCTCTTGTTCTTAAGCGCACCCTTACCGGATCGGGAGTTGCGCGAGCCGTACGTGTCGTCGTTCCGGTCGTCCGTCTCAATCAACTCTTCGTCGTCGTCGTCGTTCCCTTCGTAAGACCCCGCAGCGTACTCGACGGGGTTGGTTAAGCCATGTCGCTCCATCGTCTCCTTGACCCGCTTGTCCTCCGACACAGAGCCAAGATGCTTCTGGTTGATCGCCTCGCTGGGATCGGTCTGCTGCACGACGCGCAGGACGCAGTCGTCCAGGTGCTCGTAAAACTCTTGCGCGTTTGCGAAGGTGACTCCGCAGGTCGAGCAGGTGCCCGCTGTTGTGCTTTGTGCAGCGCTGTAGCTCCTCTTGCCCGCCGGCGGCGACCTCTTACGGCTGTTCGGCGGAGTCTGTTCGACGCCGTGCACGGATGTGAGATGGCGTTTGAAAACGTCGGCGCGATTGAAGCTCTTCTCTGATGTAGAGCCGGATCCGGGGCAGAAGCCACAAACCATCGTGCCTTTGTAATGTGTGAGAGTGTGCCGGTTCTTGTCGTATTTACGTGCGAAGCCCTTGAGATGGTATTCACAACTGGCGATCGGGCACTTTTCGGGTCGCTCGGTTTGGTGAGTGAGCATGTGCGCTTTGAGGTCCTTGAAGACGCGGCCACACTCCGGGATTAGGCAAAGACCCTTCTCACGGGCCTCGTCATCGAGCTCGTAGCTACCGCTCCGTCGGCTGGAGTAAGAGTGACGCGACTGTATGGATGAGATGGATGGCCGGCGCGAACCATAATTCGTCGGATATGGGTGGTAAGTCGTGGTGTGGAGGTAGGGTGATTGAGTCGCCGGTGTCCTCATCCGCCTCGAACCAGCCCGATTCTGGCTGGACACAGATGTATGCGAGGGCGCGGGCGAAGGACAGAGCTCGGGAAAGCCCAAACGGGGGGATGGTGTTGCGTTCAGGTCGGGATAAAGGACAGCGGAGTAAGGAACGGGAGAAGGAAAGGGATTGATCAAGGTTGGATCTGTATAGACACCCAGTTAGCTCCTGTGCTTGTGATGTGAACACTTATGACTATGGAGATGAGAAGGACACAGAGTAAACAGGGACAGAGAAACCGACAAGAAGACTCAAGAGGAGGTACGAAATGGCCACTGCTCTGAGTAAAGAAAGGAGAACGATATGGATCAGGGGACGACCGAGGGGAGCTTGTGTGCTCCTTGGACGACATGGTCGGTGGCTGCACTCTGTTCGATACAGTCGGGTTCGGCTGTGATGCCGAGATGTGGTCGACCGACTCAGAGCGTCTTCGCCATTCCGGAAGCTGCATCGGCGGCGTAGGAGGTGGTAACATCACCAAAAGGGGCATGCTCGGCGATCCAGAATGCGCGGCGCTTGTGGAGCCCGTCTGATCCACAGAAGCTTGTTTTTGAGGCGTACTGGGCGGTGCGCAGTCTCCAACCATGACCGTGTGACTCGACGAAGTACGCGAAAGCAATGACTGTTTAGGAGCGGAAGAGAAAGCGACAAAGGGAAAGCTAGACTTTTGCGAAGACGAAGGAACTATTGTTGACTCACCGACACAACCTGAAAGCTTGTCGATGGGTGGGATGGTGTCGTGTTCGACAGCAGAAGTAACGAACGGGTCGTGACTAAACTGGTCCTGCTGGACGATGCCTGGAGCAAGGCCGAGGCCATTCGCATACGGATTCCAGGGCTCGTGATAAGACTGCGAGTTCATTGGCGGTGACCCCATGGCGGACGAAGAAGTACTCTGGGCCGAAGCTCCCGACTCGGACGCTGTAGAGAGGTGTGGCGGCACCATCTCGAACGGATTCGAGGAAGAGTGTGCTGGAGAGCCGGCAGGACTGTAGCGATAACTGCTCTTAACGTCCTGTGAGGCTGCATCGACGTGATAGTGGAACTCTTGCATCCTGGCCATGTTTGCAACTGCGGGTACGTGAGAGTACGAGTCTAACGTAGACATTGCTACGGTGTATGGGCCGTCGACGTAGGAAGTTGTCGGGATGTACGACTGGCTGGTTGTCGGAAGATAGTTTGAGTACTCCCCTTGAGAAGTGTAGAGGTCGAAGTCGGGGACATGCATCGTTGGAGCGTATTCGGCAAACGAAGTCATGCTTGACTCCGTGCAGATGTGGTGCTGAGGCGTGGGCACGTGTTTGCAAGACGAAGCTGGCCCTCTACAATCCAGTCAGCATCGATCCAATGTCACCGACGCAAGTGCAGGCCTAGCGAGATATAACGAAGCTTGACTTGGATGCACGGGCGAGCTTACTTCCGAATGGAACAAGGGGCTCCGACTCAGGCACGCCTGTGTGCGGTGATGGACGTCAGGGTTGGTGAAGATCCAGAGCGAAAATCCTTGGTCACGGGTAAAGACGAGTGATCTGCAACTGACAATTCTGCTGCAGTCGATGGGCGATGACACGAACGGCAGACGGAAGCCGGGAGAGCGGTAGCGAAGGTCTTGGACGGAAGCGTGCCAGGTCGGCTTGCTGAAACAGGGAGTGATATATCGTCGACAGCTGAAGGCGGGTCTGGCTCGGAGGACAGGTGGTCACTGTGCTTCGCTGATCAAGTCTGGATCGAGGAGTGAGGCTTTGGGGGGGGGGCGAAGTCAAGGTTAAGTATAAAGATGCTGCTGCGGCTCTCTGATGGAACGAGGGAAGCTTCGTCAGGATGGAAGGCCGCCGCAGCACACGCCAAACCCTTGTCCTGCCCTACGGGCTCGGCGAGTGCATGGCGCCAGTTGGGCAGACGGTGAGACCGTGGCAGGGGACGAAGCCCCAAGCGACGGCGCACATTGTGGACGGCGGAGGGCAGGTTAGTCGGAGGCAGTCCGCCAGATGCTGGCGTGTTCGGCCACGATCGCGCACACCGGAAGGGCAGAGGAGAGCAAATCTCACCTGCGACGATGCGGTGTGGTCTGCACGACGGGCACGGCTTTGGGGGCATGGGGGGGCATGGATGCATGGGCGCATGGACGCTATTGGCACAAGCCTTTCCCAAACCGCCGTCGGGGAGCGCGTTAGCGGCGATGGACCCTTGCCAGATGCGGAGCGAGTAAGCGGGGCGCGACTGCTTACGGCGTTGATGGTTGATGCGGACAGCTTCCCCCTCGAACAGGGCCTGCCCGCACCACCAACTGGCCACACTCCACAGGAGAACAGAGACCCATGGATGGATAACCTCAGACAGGCGCTCGGGTAGGGCAAGGCTTGTGCACGTCTCCGCGAATCGTGCAAAGCCAAGATGCCTCCCGACCGCTCTCCTGGGTTCCATCCCTGCGCCCTGTCCCTGCCCTGCTCGCTCATGTCCGCTCTTTGCTTCCCTCGCCTACCCATCAAATCGTGCGACGCCGTCCAGTGTGTGATGTGGCTGTGTCGTCCAACACCGCCCGCCAATCGAATCCACCTGCACCAATTTTATCTCACCTTTCTCCCCTTTTGGACGACGCTCATCGTGCCCTGCGCTTCACTGCCTCTCCCCCCGGCCTCATCGTCACCGACTTCCATGACACTGCCGTTCTTGGATCGTCGGAATCCTGATCACCGCCATGGAAGCCATGTCACTTCCTCCGTGGAGCACCGTTCGCGCGGCCTCTGCTTTGTGTCTGACGTCTTCGTAGGCTTCGTCATTTTCGTCTGCTGCCACCGCTGTTTGTCCTCCGCAGGAACAACCGTTGCGCACAGATTCACTGCCCGTTTCAAGGCTTCAGCGCTTCCGAAGCAGGCGGTGCGCTCTATATGCTGCAGACCAACAGTGTCCGCAACTGAAGGATTTCTGACATGTGTGAGTGTGTGTTGGGTGGCTGTCCAGCGTCGCTCTCTGCATGCTCCTTCCGAAAGCGCCTTACGTGTGTCGGATCCCAAATCCTTCCCGCATTCCCCTGACAGAGCACTGGCCCGCCCTCGCGTCGGCTAGGGCTGATCAGGATTGTCTGTGTCACTGTGCCCTGGAGGTGTCTCATTGCCTGTATAAAGGTGACTAGCGTGTCGTGCTCGAGGTTGCTTGATAGGACATGGCACCTCAGTGGTTGCGCCAGATACGCGGAGATGCGACTGTGCATTCCAACCCAACGGAGGAGTTGCATCGATAAGAGACACGTCTCCATCATGCATAGGTGTTTGGAGATGTAACAATGACACACAAAGTGTTGGCGGGTCGGAAGTTAAAATTAATATGGCGCCCCCTCAAGCCGACGTTAGGAGCTCCTAGGAATGCGCATTTATAGCCACCATCGGCGCAGCTGTCTGGCCTGTATCACGGTTTCGTAGGTCCCGTTCGACACAGAGGAGATCCGCACCCGACAAGTCCTCATGTCCATGCGACAAGCGTGGACCAGCACGAGCGACGCTCCGTCGTTGCAGCTTGTACAATCCGAGCGCGACCAGGCGGCACAGTCGCAACACCAAGTTTGTGGGCATGTACCACCGATGGTAGCATCTTCGTCCGCAACCGGATGGCTCTCCTGTCGGCGGCATGGAACGTTGTCGTGAACTAAGGTATGGCTTGAAGCACGCACGCCAAAACAAGCGAGCTTGCACAGCCATGTCTCCGCCATGGCGCGTTGCTCGTGCCAGGTACCCCGGCCGAAGCCGAGCGACCATTGCTTTCTCCGGGCGTGAAAGTGGTGCCAGATGGCTTCTGTTGTATTGTAACCACTAGTACTTTCCGTGCAGGAGTGACAATACTGTCTCGTCATCAATACGCCTCTAACAATTGGCGTATTGTGGTTTACCTGCGGCCCTTCTGCAACATCCACCTTTCAGGAGAGCAATCTACTCATTCAGAGAATTGTTGAGACTATTCTGACGACAAGCTCGGTGACCGGACTCTCTGTCGCCAGCAACAGTCTCGTAGAATTGTACAGATTGGCCTCTGTATCCTCGTGTCAGGAACCATGCACGGATTGGTTCAGTCACTGCGTTAGCACCGCTTCTGCCTCTGCAGTTGCGGTCCGATGTGCACCCTAGCAAGAATTGCCATGTCGATTGTGTAGTGCTTGCTTTTCGGACCAGACAAGCCATTTTTGCAGGTGGTCGGTCAAAGTTGCGGCACGGCGTCAAGCCCTCCCGCAACTCCAGCACTCGTTAGTCTTTACCGGACCCTCATGGTCCACGTGGATATGGCAGTTGACATGGAACGCTTAATGCCTCCTCTTCAGGAATGGGATCGTACGCCGTCATGGAGGCGGGGAAATGTCGTCGAAGTCAAAGATGGTCCAGAAGCCCATAGCGCCCTGCCGATTGAGATGTTTGGGTTCGGACAGATCCATGCGGGATCAGGCCAGAGGCAAGTCTTAGCTAGCCGCGCAGATGCTGATCAGGTCAGAATGTGTCACTTGGTCTGCACGGCACGCTCCAATTCCATGGCTGGTGCTGGCATGCAGGGTGCTGCAGAGAAAGCATTAGATCTGACGGGATCTTCCGATCGACAGAGCTGACCGAGAGGGGAGCGGAAGCCTCCGTCCGAGGACAGAAAGCAGACGATTACGGGACGCAGCCAAGGAGAAAGGAAATTAGGTTAACGTTAGTTGCTAGTAACGTTATTGTAAAAGGGCAGCCGCCATCCCCGCATAGAGAGCAAGAAGATGGTGTGGTGCTCCAACAGGGCGGGAGAACCCTGCTGGGCTGCATGATGTGCTTGCCAAAGTGCAAAGTGCATGTGCATTCTGTGCCAACCCTGTAAGCGATCTCACATCTGATGGCGACACTCTTTTCCACACGGAACTTGTCACAAGGCCACAAGGCTGGTTCTAGTCTCTTGGCGACACCGCGCATTGCAACCCCGTCTCGAGCATGCGCATTCCAACACGCTCAACCCCTCGCGAGATCAGACCATCTCAGGAAGTCGAGGCTGGTGTATGTATGACTTTTCTGTCCAGGCGCCGGCCGGGGAGTTCCTCGTCTTCCCTGCCACGACCATGCCTCCATCCATGGATCGTGTGCAATAACATCGCACCCTTTCTTTACGTGATGTACGATCAGTCCCCTCTCGCGCAGCGGTCTAACCGGGCGTGCGGTCTGACCGTGCGGGAGGGCATCAGTCACCCCTGCTATTCAATGTTGTCTCACATGTATGGGCCGCAAGCTCTCAGCGTCTCTACTATCTTGTCCTCTGGCTCGCAAGCTCTCAGATACGCTGCAACAGCAAGCAGTTCCCAGTTCACATGCCAGCTGCATGTTTTCAGATTAGTTGACGGTGCTGCCTCCGGGTAGTGTTGTAGGTCTCAAGGCCATCACGACGACCCACGCGCATGAGGTAGGGCCGGTATAAGGCCGGTAGCCTGAGTCAGGACAGGAACGCTTCGGACGCCCCGAACACGGGGCTTGGATTGGGCAGGCTCAGAATGTGGAGCGCTAATGTGAAGCCGCCGAAGGGGAAACGGGGTTGGTATCACGAGTACGGTCAGGCATGGTATATGCCGACAGGTGTGGTGACGAGATGTGTGCCAATGGAGCTTGTAAACACTTTTGTAGGGACGGGTGGCTGTCTTGGATGAGTGTGGGGTCGAGCAATCGTGAAGATCTCGTAGTGCAAGACACGCCGACTGAGATACAACGCGGACCGGTGATGGCCCGAGATTGAACCGGCTTGGCAGTAGCAGTACTTCTTCGTATTGCGTGGCTAGTTAGCACACCACAAATC
>JAKLMF010000750.1:0-10342 GCA_022813555.1 Botryosphaeria agaves | reverse complement strand
TGAGCGGAGCATAGTGTTAGTCATATCTTGGGGTTATCGGTATCGAGAACGTCTCTCTACCGCTCTCGAGCCCTGCACATAAACCGCCAGTAGGTACATCTTTAGAAATGTTAAGTTCAACCTCTCTTCAAACCTCCAACTTCCTCATCTTTCCGTCAAGAATCTTTCTTCAAAGCAGTTCACTTATCAAGCCAATAACAATTCTATAACGGCTCCCTCCTTCAGTGTAGCGCAGCCTCATCTGCAACACTCAACCGATTCAGTGCTCGTCCGAACGATGAGGAACTTTGAGAGAATTCGGCGTCCCCACCTACACGTCCTGGCGCGGAGCGCACCGCAGGCCGTCCTGCGAGAGTTGCGAGAATACCGATCTCGGAACGAGACCTAGAGCTGGGCAACATACGCACCAACAATACTCTGAACGACCGGGTGATTCCGTCAACCATCGACAATGAAAAACCTGCCACAACTGTCCCAAGACGTCCAAGTTACGCCGCTTCCACAGCCACGACACTCTGCGACAATACTACTGCTGGGTCAGATCTGGAAAAGGGTACGTTTTCTGATTATTTTCGTCTGTTTGATGGATCTGTTTATTCGCCCACACCCTCAAAAGGGAGATTCCGCATGTCCTCAAAAGTGTACCTAGTATCCTCGAGGATTTCGAGCAACTCAATCCAATCGAAGTTGCTGGAGGTTCTCAAGCGTGTGAACGCAGCATGGCAGGGTATACGTCGCTGTAGATCTATTGTTGGTGTGATATGGATGTGTAGGCTGCGCACAAATTGTGCAAAGTGTCAGCGCCATTGTATGGACTCAGTCTGCATCCCTGGGTCACTTTGCAAATTCCTCTTGATCGAAATGTTGTCGGGCAAGAGTCAATGAGAAATGGATAAATCTCGAATGGTCGGTTGTGTGCCCGAGTGCAGCACGGAATGGAGGAGGTCAGGGAACACCGTCGCTGATGAAGTTGATAGCATATTCATCTGACCTTCGTGCTCTCACTGAGGTGCTTACAATTCGACTTTGTTATACTGTTCGAAGGGAATATGGTGCAGTTGCGCGTCATTTTGAGCCTCGTCACGAACTAGACCAATGCCACCCAATTCCTCCTAGGTACTCTTATCCTCCGCTCACGTCAGAGTCCTAGGCGTTCGACATCTCGTAACGCTGTCGTTCCAATCCTTGGAGGTCACTCTCCAAAACGCCTAGCTCTCTTCCCCGCATTGTGGAGGGCGGGGTTCTCTCACCTTCGCAAACACGCCCCAACTACTCGAGTTTGAGCTTTTATTAGCTGAAAATCAGACTCATAAAGTCCAGTTATCCGAGGTACAATATAGAAACATAAGGATCTAACAGTCCTCCTCTCCTGTCCCTTGAGCAGAACTTCGAGGGCGTTCGTGAGTTGATATCATCAACTTGTGCATCTAGCAAGTCACTTCCAGATAGTCTACCCTTTGATATTCCAATCATCGCCTCTCTCATCTCCATTAGCTGTTGTTATACCGCGATCATGCCTAGAGAAGACATTTCGTTCCAGACTTCTGACAATGTCACGTTACGTGGATGGTTCTACAAGTCTTCCGAGGGAAGTTCAGGGAATCTTCCCTGCCTTGTGATGTCTCACGGCTTCTCTGCGCTCAAAGAGATGGATCTGAACACGTTCGCCGAGTACTTCACCTCCAAGCTACCGTTAGGTTGTCTTGTGTACGACAACCGTGGTTTTGGGGACAGCGATGTCAAAGACGGGCATCCCCGACATGAGATCATTCCAGCTGTCCAGACAAGCGATATCTCCGACGCAATCACATACGCACAGTCTCGACCAGATGTCGATCCGGAGAAGATCGGCATCTTTGGAAGTTCGTACTCCGGTGGCCACGTTCTTTGGGTCGGAGCAGTGGATCGGAGAGTCAAAGCAGTATTGTGTCAAGGTCAGAGCGTGTAGATGCACGAGACATAAATGTGTTTGGCATACTGATTCACCCTATCAGTTCCCTGCGTTGATGGCTGGGCAAACTTCCATAGACTCATCCGTCCGGACTTCATCGGCGGACTGAACAAAACATTCCAAGAAGGTTCGTCCCTAGCACCTCTCTGTTCGAACCGGGAGTGGCTACTAGAGAGGCACGATCTAACTGCTGCATCGCAGATCGGCTTGCTCGAGCAGCTGGGAAATCACCTGGGACAATACCCGTTGTCGACGCAGATCCGTCCAAACCGTCTGCGCTGCCCACTCCAGACAGCTACGAATTCTTTTCTGCATGGGGTGAGAAGAGCAATTGGAAGAACGAAGTGACAGTCAAGACGTATGCTACCAACAGACTAGAGCTCACTTGCGGCCAAACGCTTTTGACTGATCTTGCTGCCCAGTATCGAAGCCTTCCGGGAGTATTACCCTTCGGCTCACATCCATCGTATCTCGCCAACACCGTTGCTGATGACGGTAGCTGAGAATGACGTTCTTACGCCAACAGATCTGGCTTTGGAAGCTTACTCGCGCGCAAGGGAGCCGAAACAGCTCAAGATACTGAAAGGCGGCCACTTCGATGCCTATGCGGGACCCAACTTCGAAGAAAATGCTGGAAGCCAGGCAGAGTTTCTCAAGAAGACTCTTTGTAGTTGACAATGGTGTAACGAGTTGCTATTTGCTTGAGAAAACGAAGCTCGAGCTGTTGGTGCGATTAGCTGAGTGGATATAGTTTTGGTATTTGATCTAAGTGTGAAGGGACGTCCCTCGATAGTAAGAACCGAGCTATGACAACCAGGAAGGCTAAAATTCGACCGACTGCAGAGCTTTGGTTTCATCAGAAACGTGACTCCAGGTCTTCTATACAAGTTGAAATGAACACCCGTTTAACAAGAAAGATCATCTTTTCTACTTCCATCGTTATCTCTAAAACTGGCAGGCTCCTTGCGACTCCTGTTCACTTTGAGTTCGAAGATATCCAGCCTCTGATACCCACCAACAACATCATGGTACTGCTTGCCCTCTACGCAATATGCCAGATCGAGGTCCGCGTACAAGATGCCTTCATCAGCCTGCAAATACTCCTTCTCTTCTTTCTCGCCAGATACAGGATCCACAATAAAGCCTTTGACAGGCGTACCCGTCGGATCCAGAAACATCGTCGCGCCTCGAGGGGACTGCTCCACAATGCTGGCCATGAGCTGCGGGTCACTCGAAGCTGAAGCAAGCGCATCGGCAGCCGCGCGGTCAAGGTGGCCCGCACAGAGGACGCCGAAACACTTGGCCTCGAAGCAATGCGCAGCAGCTCTTATCCTGTTCGCGGCCACATTGTCGTAATTAGCACCCGCGCCATGCGCCGGCAGTGGTTGCGGATCGCTGGGAGGAGTGACCGTCTCCTCCGTGCTGTCGGAAGCCGTTTTGAACGTCGTTGTATGTTGAGCCTTTGCTACTTTGGTGGGCCAGATAGCCGGCCACGTCGAGATATGCAGTTGTTCTCCTTGAGCCATGAGCGCGTATCTGGCCAGCGGATTCGTGTTCTCTCCGCAGATGAGCGCGCCGATTTTGCCAAAGGGCGTTTCGGCGACGCGTAGGCCGTACCCGTCGCCAGAACTCCAAGTAAGCTTCTCGAAGAACGTCGGCATGAGTTTACGGTGGTGGACAAGGATCTTGCCGTCCGAGCCTATCAGGAGGTTCGAGTTGAACAGCGTCGCGCTGCTGTAGCGCACTTTCTCTGAGATGCCAACGCTGACGATGACGCCGTTTTGCTTCGCCGCGCTCTGGATTGCTCCGATTTCTTCGCCGTCAGCAAAGACGGACTCTTCCGCCATGCGCCGGAAGAAGTCATGGTTGTCGGTGGGCGGGAGAATCGCGCTCCAGACTGGGAACGCTGGAATGTAGGATTCTGGAAACACAACGAGATTCGCACCGTTCTTGACTGCTTGGTTGATGAATGAGACGCACTTCTGGGTTGTCTTATGAGCGGATAGGACTACTGGAGAAACGTGACATGCTGCTACGCGGAGAGATCGAGGCATCGTTAAACCAGACGGTAGAAATAATGTGAACGGACTGGGAATGAGAGCTCTTGAGCATTGAACTTATGTATCTATCATCTCGATGTTACTATTAACAGAAGACTCGACTTTCTACCTAGGCAATCCATCGCTGGCGGCTCTTTGTCCTAGTTATAGCCGGCTAATCCCCGCGCGCTGGAGTTCGTGGAGAAACGGAAGTTCCCAGATCCGCTTAGTCAGAGGATGAATCGGTTCCAGAGCCGCGCTAGAACCAAGTGCGTCATCGCAGTCGCTCACGCGCAGGCAGCACGCGGAAGCATCTCAGAGATAGCGTTGGCTGCAAGAACAAAACAACAAGATACCCTGCTCTTCTCAAATACTCAAACCACCACGAAAACAAGCTATACACTCGAACTCCATCCATAGTGCCTTCCACAGCAATACTCACCACATACAAACCCAACATGCCTCTCGTAGTCCCAGGCCTGATGTCGAACTCCGGCAACGACAAGACCAGCGACTGGATGAACCAGCTGATGGGCAAGAAGCTGGGCGACAAGTCCGACAACATGGTGAGGAAGCCCGGTGTCCAGGGACTCCGCTCATGCTCGTCCTCTTCAGGGAGGATGTCCATGAACCAGGATGTATCGCTGATAGATTTGGGGCCTTACAGACCTTCGCGAAGAACGATCTGCCGAAAGAGCACCGCGTATTGAAGGAGGGCGATATGGCGACGATGGACCACAAGCCAGATAGGTGAGAGGGAACACATCCAGGCACATGTGCATGGAAAGTAGTGGACAGATGGCTAAACGGTGTGGGCAGGCTGAACATCCACGTTGGCGACGACGGCACGGTGCGGAAGGTGACGCACGGATAGAAGGGTGATGTGGTCCTAGTGGTTGATGAAGGATTTTGGTCTTTGTAGTGGATGGAAGCAAGTGCATCATGAAGGCATGAGATATCGTTGCATATTTAGATTTGGTATGGAGGCATAACGATAAATACCCAGAAATATAGAACTCCTTTCTCCCCGTATCATGTTCCCTGATATGCCCAGTTGACCACCCCTATAAATGATGTCCCAGTCCCCGAACGCCCACCACCAAAAGGCCCGGCAGTCAGTGATCGTTCGCCAATGCTTCCATAGCGAATGCCACATTCCCATATACTCCTACACTATCCCTTTGCTATGCCGTCACTACTTCCGAAGCTTTTCCATGACCTTTAACATATTCCTCAAAGTCGCCATAACCGCATACCCATGACCGAACCCAAGCAGGATGCTGCACCGCACGGCAACAGCAGCGAACCATCTCCTCTCAGGCCGGTTCTTCGCCGCCGTCGCACCCACGAGAGCCACCCAGAACAGCACACCCATCATGTCGTCCCAGCAGTTGTAGCAGGCGTCCGATTTCTTCAGCGCCCTCTTGAGCTCCGCGAGCAGAGAAGTGGGAGGAGCCGAGGACGCTGAGGGCGTCGCGCTGGGGACGAAGCGGACGGAGTTCGATGAGCTTTCGATGTCCGCGATTACTTTAGCGAACGGAATCCTCTTCTTGAGGGACGTGGCGTAGATGATCGCAGCTAGCCTGCAGGCCTCGAATGTCCAGGCAGGCTCATCGAACTCAGTCGATAGGACTGGAGGTGGAAGCCTCAGAACATCTTCACAGATAGCTGTGATAGAACTGTTCAGTTGAACAGAAGGAGTGTGCGCTCCAAAGCTGACTGCCGAAATGTTGCTGGTGAAGAGATTGGTAACTTGTCGCAGATGTTGAAGAAGCTCCATTGTATCCGGAGAAGCACGAGGGGATTTGTGGAGGGTGAAGAAGTCATCGCGGGGACAGAATAACGGCGACTCAGGCAAGACTGCCGAGATCTTGTAGGCAGGCTGCCGAAGGGAATCGAAGTAGACAATGTACATTGGAAAGGGACGGGCCTCGCGGACAACGGCGGACTGGAAAGATTGACTAAAATCATCAGTTTGAGTGGATGACGTACAGGGGGAATTATTCGCCAATGGATACTCCAAAGTTGAGTGCATGTGCTGAAAAGACTCGCCGACACTGGCATCTGAGGCCTGAGAGATTTGAAGAACTTACATGGTTAGAAGGATAGCCAGTTGTCCGTTGATTCCTAGGTTCTCTAACGCTCCTCTGAGCTGCACCATCATCCAGATACCCCGCTCATGGCATAGGAGGTCTTGCTCTTTGCCTAGAACAATCTGACTGGTCATGAGTTGCAAGACAGCCATGATAGTACGATCATGAGTCCGCATCTCCTCGTCGTCCAGATTCATGTTGATCAAGCGAAACACCTCTAGCTTGATCATAGTGGTGGCATCGCTCTCAGGGGGTTCGATGTTCTGCATGGCGTCGTAATGCATTGAAGAGATGCATACCGTACTTAGAAAGGAGTGATGACTCTGCATCATTGCCTGAACCCAGGACTCGTTCATGGCCTGACTGCCGAAAAATTGGCTGCCTGTGTCACGTCAGCACAGCCGCTGGACTGAAATGATGTGAAGTGAAATCGTCTTACAATGGCGCTTCAGGAACAACACGTTAACTTGAGGATGCGGAGCCCGTGGCAAGACACCAAATGGATCTGATGAAGAGCCTACGTGTTCGACATGGTACGTATCTGGATCATTCGTCCCGTACCAGGATCCTCCAGTTCGACGCCGTACAAGCACTTGAGGGGGTGCGAATGAGGTGAGTCCGCCAATCGGTATTAGTGGTACTGTCTCGATTAGTGTTGTCTGAGGAGGCCCGAAACCCTCAGACAGAGACATCAGAGATTCAGTTCCTGACGACGCTGACGATGGTGACGTGACTTTACGTCGTTTTGGTTCGTTACGGAAAAGGCTCAAGGCGGTCTCGCGGGATGTCAGTTGTTCTTCGGAACTTGTAGTAGGCCCTTGCGCACCAGGTGTCTCCGTACTGGACGTCGATTCGGACTCATTCGTAGTCCGTCTTTTGCGCTGCTTGGGTGCGGGTGGCTTGTTGTGGTCAAGATAGTTATGCATGACACAAGAGCGGGCCTTCCTCATCACGTTTTTGTCCTTGAATTGGCTTGTGTCGGTGACTGCCGTGACAAAATGATAATCCCTTGCCATTGCTGACACCGGCACACCTAATTGAGGGCTTGCCTGTGAAGCTGGCGGGGCCACTGGTGCTGTCGTGACATTTTCGAAGTGTGGTTCGTTCTCATGCGTTTGGGTACCGGTGTATGCACGGCGCGAGGCTGCAGCGGCTGAGCGCGAGGCGTTTGGGTTACGATCATCCTGCGGCTCCTCCGCATTCAGTGGTCTCCTGTTGTTAGGTTGAGACATTCTGACCGGAGAGCTCCTTGGAAAACTCGGAAGGATCCCATAGTTCGCAGAGAACGGAAAGTGTTCGATACTCATTATGTGTGGCTGTGAGGTTGGTAGAAGGCAGCAACGTGAATTGGTAATGGATATGGAGTGTGTGAACAGGCAGTCCGCCCTTTCGTAGTCGTGATGGCGGGCTTCCTGCAACATGTGCTAGCGGAAGAGTCGGTGATAGTTCCTATCGGCGTGCACTGCACCAACACACATACATGCGGGACTCTTGAGCGTTATTTAACAAAGCCAAGTAGCCTAGCGATGAAAATGGCAAGAGGGTCCAACCGGGCTGTGAGTGTTCGACATGGCTGCGATGCGATTCTTACATGTATGCATGCAATCGTTGCCTTGTACAAGGCTCCCATGTTGTGATATGCAGGATGGATGATCGCGATTTCTCCGCAATCTGACCATCACGTGCGGCACAGCGGTCGCTACACCGCCACTCCACTATCCCGCTACACGTCGTTCTGTGAGAACAGACGGTGATGAGATCGCTGATAACTTCACGATTCATGTACGTGTGTAAATCGAGTGCTAGGCCATGCGAGCGGCTGTTAATGTCAGCGGCATCTCGAGCAGCGCAAGCAAGGCGTAGAGCGCCAAAATTAAGGCAGCATGCATCAAGCCGCCTGCATTCGCCCGGCAGCCGCGAGGCTCTCACGCCCTCGCCCTCGCCCTCGCCCTTGCCCTCGCCCTCAACGCGAAGAGAAGTAGTCTTCCGGACTTTCCTCCCGTCCAGCAGAGGATCCCGCACTCCCCTGGCTTCGACTCTCGCTGCGGCCAGACGCTGACTCATTTCCGGCGTCGATTCCGAGGCCAACACCATTGCTCTTGCGACGGGGGCCAGTTACCCTTGCCTTTCGAAAAAAGCCCCCACCGCTCCGCTCGTCAGCGGGTGATTTCAGCTCGATCATCTCTAATGCCTCTCTGAGTGTCGCCCCTGATTCATCAAGCGCCATGAGGAAACGCGCAAGTTCCTTGCACAGCTCCCAGTCTTGCTCTTCTTTCGCTCGCGCGAGAAGGCGAATCAACTGCTGCGAGCTCGAGCTGAGCTCTTCAAACGTGTGCAGCACTAAAAGGTAGCCACCTGCAGTCTTGAGAGAGCCGCGCTGAAGCGACTCTTCGAAAAGATCCTGCGGTGGCGGAAGGTGGCCGAACAGTGTCCGCCATGAGCGCACCTCTGTCTTGCGCGTACACTGAACGACAATATCCAAGTACTGCGGGAATGTCGAAAGGAAGGAAAGCACTGTAGGAAGTAAAGCCTGCTCAGGGGGCGGTGCAGAATCCACTTCTTCGTCGAGAACATCGTGAAGCAGTATCTCCAATGCATGTGGGAAATAGTCAAGGTGTCGATAGAAGTGCGAAAGATGCAATGCTGCGGGCGAGTTGTACTGAGAGAGGTGATAGCGCAGAAGGGCTGGAAGAAACAAATGAGTCTGAGATCGTCAGCAATGCAGTCCCCCCTTCATATTGTGTTAGCATTACGTACTCTGGTTGTGAATCGCGAGAAGGAGAAATTGATGTCCCTCCTTTGCACCAAATCAGATTCAACGCCGAACAGAATGCCTTTGTTAAGTAGGACGGACGACGGATAGAAGTCGATGGGTATCTTTACTGCGATCGGTAACTCTCGACCAAGCTCGAGAGAAGCAGAGGCTAAGACGTCTTGAACGTCCATCCAAACTCGCATATCGGTCCCATCAAAGTACCAGAGGGAATCCCGCAAATCGTGTCCATGGTATCCATTAGTTATTGCGCTTGCTGACGAAGCTGCTGATGCATCACCGTCGTTCGTCATAGAATTGAATGAGGATTGATCCCGCATCAGGGTATAGTACTCCACATCATGGGCAATGATCCGCATCTCGTATTTGAGCTCGCCGTTCTCGTTCGTAGATGGGTGTAGCAGGACCAGCTTACCATCCACGAGAAAAAGAACTGTTGCCACTGAAACGTCCTGTGATGGGTCACCATGGTCTACCAATCGTCAGCTCCATGATCCGGTACGACATTTACCTGCACGTACCGAGCTGGTCCTCAGGCAAGATCCAACTGACCGCACGTACTCGTGGCGGAGCCCTTATGATACCGTGCAAAGCGATCTGACCGACCTGAACCAACTTCACCGACCCGTCGAGCACGCTGATGATGTAATGATACAGGACGTTCTCGTATGTGTAAACCAGAAGCGAGTCGTCACCCGATCGAGCGATGGTCACTATGGGCGCTGAAAGAGACTCATAATGCACAATCCGATCGTTGTCTAGAGGTTGTTCACGCGAATACAACCGGACCTGTAAATTTTGGTAAGCGGAGAGCAGCCGTGAAGCACAGTAGGGGCCTACCTCGTAAGAGTTGTCAGATTCTACAGCGGCGATCAGGATGTGCTGATACCAGCACATGCCGCCTCTGACCGTGAACTCATTCTCCATCAACGGGTCATCGAAAGTCTTCCAGCGTCCGCTGTTGACGCTATAATGGGCCAGTCCTCGTCGACCAGCAACTGCAATGTATCTTCCATCTGAGGAGATCACAGCACTCCTGATGGGCCACTGGTGAGCCAAGTAAGTGGAGGGGATGTGTACATTCTGCCACAAAGCCGCCTCGGTTGACACTGTTATAAGGTCTGGCGCATCATAACCTCGATAGAGCATGAAGCCCCCGTTGGTCAGCAGCAGCGAGCGGGCGACATTGGCGGACGAGAAGCATCCAGCGACGGCACTACGAGCCATCTCCAAGACCCAGATACAGTCATCGCCGGGCGCTAGAAGCAGGATCTCGGAGCCGCTACCGATCCAGAAACCATCCTGAATACCGGTCAGCCATGCTTCGCCATTGCTCTCGGATATCGCGCGATCAGAAACAAAGCTGCTGGCACATGGTTTGCCAAAGACGCTCCAAGTCGTCCATCCATTCTCATATCCAGCGAAGAGGCAGTAACCATCCGGCGAGTAGCTAATGAACCTAAGCTGTCCAGCTGATGGTGTGGTA